>BQNB010195593.1:0-11356 GCA_026074375.1 Tanacetum coccineum | reverse complement strand
ACCTGGGTTAATATATGGCAAGTCTTAGTTTGATTATATATATAAGTTTTTGAATATCGATGTTGGTTTTGATATAAAGATTATCATAACACCGTTCGGGCCATCATAATTCAGAAGTCATTTAGTAAACATTTGAGGAGCTAGGGCACTTTAAATTGTAAACCCAACAACTCAGTCAGAACGTAATACCAAGATGAAACCTCTTAATATGAAGCTCCCTAGTATTGTGATACGATATAATCAGTTTTAAGTGTTTTGATTAATATCTGGAAATGTTAAGCACGACAAGCGTTAATTAAAGTTATGTCTTGTAAGGTTTTAAACATGTTTTTATACTTTTTCAAAATGTTACATTTTACACCCTTAGGAATGAAAAATGGCAAAATATACCCTTGGGGTTTGCACTTTTACGAGTTTGGTCCTTCAAGTTTAAAAGATATACAAAGTAAACCTTATACTTTGGAAAGTGACATAATAGATCCCTGTAGTTATAACTTTGATAAAATGACATTTTTAGTCCTTTTAGTTATAAGTTTCTGAAAGTTACGATATATACCCCTTGCATGGATAATATTTACAAAACATGTCCAAATTGCCATGCAAGCTTATTTTAACATTTCAATAGACATTTATAAGTTATAATAAACTAAAATATGAAGATTTAACGCAACGCAAGTTTAAAATAATGATTCGTTAAGCTAGGAAGCAAAACGGGTCAAATTAGGGTTTTAAAATGAAAACGCGCGGGTTTTAAGTTCAAATTCCTTCAATAATTAATAGAGTGGTTATTTTAACATTAATTAAGCATGTTAGGATAGATTATAACAACATTTAGCCAGTATAACATTTAGTTTTAAGAAAAACATAAAATTAGGGTTTCGGGTGTACGGTTTTGGATCAAAATGGAAAATGAGCATGAATTGAGTTATGAAACTTTAACAAGAGTTTATGTATGATCATATGAACATTATAAGAGTGTAGGAGCAGAAGTATAATCCTTAGAACCTAGGTTTGAGCTTCAAGGAGCATAAATGGTGGAAATGGGTTGTTTTAGGTAGTATTTCCACTCGTACGCCTTGTATCTTGTTCCTGGGGCTTCAAATCTTCAAATATTCGCTTGCTTGATCTTATTAGATGATCCTAGGATCATATGGAGCAGAGAATGTTTGCTCAATTGGGTTATAGAAAGAAGAAGTGGGGGATGAAAATGAATGAAGGGTTTTGAGTTCTATTTATAGTAATTTTGGAACTTGGTGACTAAGGATGCTAAGAGACCAGGTGAGGACATGTGTGGGAGCTATAGGGTGATGTGGAGAGGCTATGGGATGAGTAATGAAGGCTAGAATGCAAGGTGGAGGTGGTTCTAGACGTTTTAGGGGTGTTTGGTTTGATTTATACATGGCTGTTTTTGGACAGCCAACATCAGTCTCGGTAAAATGGTTGCCATTTACAAACCGTAATTCCGTTGAAGCTCAAACCACCGAGCATTGTTAGATATTTGAGTCCTCTACAACGTTTAGTTTTACATATTTGAGGGTTACTATAGAAAAATTTAGAGATAATAGCCATTTACTACAGGTGTGCAGAATCTGCGTACCTTTGCCATTTCGGCTGTAACTAATTCATCCGACGTCGAATCGGGTTGATTCCACCGGCAAAATGATCACAAGACATAGGGCTACAACCTAGTGTTTTCACTTAATATCCAGATCCTATTGATATTTCTCAGATCCTATGTTTTATAGACTGATCCGATTCTGAACTAGGGCCTAGTTTTAGGTTTTAGGGTTAAAACTAGATTAGGGTTTTCTGGGTTTAATTCTTGAATATTGTTGTTGAAATGATGAAATGATGATAGGATATGATTGTTAATGTTGTAATTTAAGTTATTACAACTTATTTGAGTGTTGGTTTGGGGTTATGATGGATAAAAACCAAGAAACGGGTCATGATTTACTATTTTGCTCGGGTTAGGGTTTCTGACTTTTGAATTAGGGTTTTGAGTGTAAAAATGTGTATGAAAGCTTATGAATAGAATAATTAGGGTTTACACATTGTACATTGAGTGTAGTAGCTTGTACACAAGTGGTGATGAAGAAACTAGAATGAAAACGGAGGTAAAACGGCTATTTTAGATGTCATGCTTAATGACTTGTACATTGTGCTTTGAAAACTTGTACTTGACTTGGAGGGAGTTTATATTTCAAATGAAATGTTATATTACTTGTATATATGCTTTAGTAGCTTGTACATTCACTTTAGATATTAACCCTTCATGGAATTAGGGTTTAGAGGTATACGATAACGGTTTAAAGCCCGTTTTGATATAACGTTGCGAATGGTACATTATAGGAATAATGTACTTTGTAATAAGGATATGATGATATTGACTTGACATATTGTGATGTTTGCTTGACATATATGAAGACAGGATTGCCATAGATAGGTTGCGTGAGCTCGTCTACTTTAGTTATGCAGATTACATTATATATTGAAATATTGACAATGCAAGTAATGTAATAAAGCAAAAAATTTCCCCGTACAATTGTGATCATAGTAAAATAGGTTGATGAAAATTCTTTGGTTGTTATAAGTTCCCAACTCTGGGAGAGATGGTTTGGATTGAAGCTCTTACTGATGATCAATTGGCTACTAAAATGAGTGTTCTCCATTGTTTAATGATGTCCTATAAGGGAAAACTTCTAGCTAAATACCGGGGCTTGCTTAAATCTTATCATGATTATGTTCAATCTGCTAATTCTGGTTGAGGGGTCTTCAAGAAAAGTGCTATGCCTACCAAGGTTTGGAATCTCAAGTCTCTGGCTTCAAGAAGCGGGTTACCGAACTTAATGACAAGCTTTCTTCTTTCAATGCTACTTTTGTTAAATCCAAGGATAAAGGTAAAGACCGAAAGAAAAAGATTAAATCTCTTTCCAAGAACCTTGAGCATCTTACTACTGAGGTTGCCCGTCTTTATTCTGCTCTGAACCAGGCCACAGTCCTAGAGGCTGAAAGGGATGCTGAGATTCTTCACTTGAGAGCCTCTCCTTCGGAGTTTGCTTCCTTATTCCAGAGTGGTTTTCAAAGTTTGGTCTGGAAATTTCTTGCCAGTGATGGGTTTAGCAGGGTTCAGGGTGAACTCCTTTCTTTGGCCGCCAGTGCCGGTTTTGAACGTAGCTTGAGCATGGATCGAACTCCAGAGGAGTTTGTTGTGGTTTTAAAGAAGCTTTCTCGCTTCATACCCGGTGCATATGATAGACTTGCTGAGGCTTCTCCCTTGTTGCTATGATTGACTATCCTTTTCTAAAGAAGGATTTGATTATGCTACTCATCATTTGTCCGCCATTCTCTAACTTGAGCCTAAAAAGTTGGCTCGTTTGAAAATTGTCCCCCTCTAAAGACTGTTCGTGTTTCTCATCCCTTAACAAAGGAGTTGATTGTGATACCTGTTTCCGAATCTTTGGAGTTTGTCTCTAATGTCATTCCTTCCTATTCTGCTGTTGTTGTTGAACAGCCTTCTATCGAACAAAATAAAGAGTGGGTTTGTTCTATGGTTGATATCTCGGATACTAAGATGGCGGATGGTGTTGTTAACGAGTCTGTGGAGATTTTTGTGCAGGGTGTTGCTCATCTGGTTAATGAGATTGTTGTTCAGACTAAGTCATCTTTGGCTCGTGGGTTAGAACTTGCTTCCTCCGGCCCTAATGATGTTGTGGTTTCTTTCTCCGCTAGAGAGACTAAGAATGTTACCCTCCTCCCTTAAGTGAACCTGTTACTGCTTTGGCTGATGCTGTAGAGATTTTCACTATAGGGTTTAGTGTAATAATGTAGTTTTTTTGTAGTGCATTTTCCATAGGGGAACGGGCGCGTGTTATGCCGGAGAACATTGCTTTGTTGCTTTGAGCTTGGGATAAACTGACTGTAGATGTGTGGTTATCCATCTAGCGGATACTGAGTCATGCCACCCGCCCTAAGTCGAACGGCTTCCCCTGGGACTGTAGTATGGCTGGTCAAGCCTCCGTAGGTTTAACGGGCCTTGTATTGCTTTCTAGCAGAAATTGTATTGTCATGTCTGGCCTTGAACTTGCCTAGTTACTAGCTTTTTAAGTATTAGCTTTGTATTTTCTTTCCATGTAATCACCGACTTCGTTCGGTTACTTTTGCCTTGTAATATGTAATATATTTCAATTCTAGTGTTTACTATCGTTTGACACTTTATGTTTTCCTTGTTATATTGGCTTGCTTGTAATTTGTTGGTATACGTTTTGGAATTTGTTTAGATTTTAGCATGGGTTTTATGCCTTTAAATGCTTTATGTCGAACTAGTGATGTGTTGTGGGGTTGTTTTGGCCGGATGTCTTCATCCTACCTACTCACATACCGGATAGTAAGAGTGAATTTTATTAGCGAATGTTCGTATACATTACAGTTGCCTCTTGTTCCTTTTATGTTATCCGTTGGTACATGCTTACTCCATGGTGCAGCTGTTTATCGTATTTATTCGTCCGGGAGTAGAGTACTTTGGACTCTTCGCCTGGTGATTCGCAAAAGTTTTCGAGTTTTAATTTTGCCTTCCCACTTATACTTTTCACATTTATGGGGGCGTGTTTGTTATTTCTTTTGCATCTGGAGGTAGCGAGCCATCCGGTGCTTATCATGCTTCATGTTTGCATTATATTTACTTTAGGTCCTAACCAGATGGAAAAATTGGCTCTATTGTATTAAACAGAAACCATACATTGGACATAGGATAGTTCGTCCCTCCGAGGGAAGCTGAACACTCTGAAACTTGCTTCCTCATATGGTTTACATAATATTTAAATATGCTTCATTACTGTGATTATACTTAGTAGCTTTCGTTGTGATCTTCCCAAGTATGGCTCAGCTTTCCTGCTGTTGCTATCTTTGATACGTTTCTTGCTTCTCCCAGACTTCTTTCTGCAGCTTCCACGGAGGGTCTTGTTTTTATGCCTACTGGCACTTCTTGGTTAAGGAATTCTAATCTGATGAATGCCAGTTCTGTTAGTGACTCTGCCTTTGGGTTTAAGGCTTTGGGAAGATATGTGATCCAAAACGTATGGAATGGAGCTGTGGCATCCATGATCTCCTCCATGCACTTCTTTGTTTCTTTGGTTCTTGGGACTCTACTCCCTGCACTCTATTCAAACTAACAATTTTTGAGCCGTAAGACATGTGAAATCGTCTACACTTTCGGCGGGAAGGCGACTGCCCAGCCAATGTGCTCTAATCCATGCTATCTTCGGAAGCTAAAAAAGTTCAGGCGGGATGGGGACTTTCAGTGAGAGTGAAGCGTTGTGTTGAGGAGGGAGGGTTAGAGTGGGAGGAACTAATGATGTGGGGGCTCCCACCCTCCCCCCCCCCCCCCCCCCTGCGGAGATGGGATATCATTCCTACGCCGGAACCTTCCTTGCTTGGTTCTCTTCCCACATATAATCTCCATGCCGTTGGTGCCAGGACTAGCTTATCTTGAGGCTTTTCCTTTGATATGGAGGCCTCCTTATTGTTCTTATCCGATACACGCAACACTTGTTCTCCCTGTCCGAAGAATTTTTTCACCACTTGCCCCTCTGCTTCTTTCCTTTGGACGTATGAGATGTGATATGTCCTTAACTCTACTGCCCATTTCACCAATCGTCCCTCGGTACCGGAGATTTTTAGAATCTCTTTCATGGGGCCATTGGTTACCACCTTGACTTTATATTTTCAGAATATCGTCCTCAGGGATCTTGCCGTGTGGACTAATGTCAGCACCGCCTTCTCTGTCGAAGCATAGCAGGTTTTTATTCCCTGTAATGGTCAGCTCACGTAGGAAATGGGTGTTTGGACTTCGTTCCTTTCAACAAACAAGTTAGAGCTTATCGCTTCACTTCTTGGCTGTAGACAGACCATCAAGACTTCTCCCTCTTTCGGGACAACCAACATTTGAAACTTGACCAATCTTCTTTTTATCTTATGGAAGGCTTCCTCAGCCTTAATTGTTTGGTCAGATACTTCCGCTGCATCTAAACTCCTTTGGATATTACGAATGGGAAGCATGAGTTTTGCCAACTTGGTTATGAACCTGTTGATATTTGTTAGTTGTAGGGATAGGCTCCGTATATGATCCCGACCCCTGGTATGGGGCTTCGTAGTATGACTTTCACTTTTTCTGGATTGACCCTTATCCCCTCTATTGCTATTACATATCCCAAGAACTTGCCTTCCTCCATCCCAAAGGTGCACTCACTAGGATCAATCTTCACATTTACCTTTTGGAGTTTGTCAAGCGTTTATTCCATGTCTTTGATTAAGTTTTTCTCGGTCTTGCTTTTCACAACTATTTCTTCTAGGTACACTTCTACATTTCGCCCTTTCTGATCCGCTAGTACTTTGTCCATCATCCTTTGGAGCATGGCTGCGGAATTTTTTAGTCCCTTCGGCATGTGGGTGAAACAGTACACTCCTTTCTCTGTATGGAATCTTGTCTTTTCCTTGTCTCTTTCTGACATTCGTACTTGGCTATGTTCCTTGGGGAGCCATAAGAAGCATTTGTACTTGTACCCCATGAGCGACCCGAGTTCATCTTCCGCTTTCGGGAAGGGGTACATATCTTTTGCACAGACTTTATTGAGGTTTGTGTAGTCCATCTGCATTTGTCAAGTACCGTTCTTTTGTTTGATGGGTACTGCGTTAGCTACCCACCCTAGATGTTAGACCCTTTTAATTATTTCTTCCTTCAGCTATTCAAATACTTTTTCTTTCAGCAATTTCCTCTCGTCTAGAGTCAATGGACGTTTTTTATGAATCACTGGCTCGGCTAAAGGGTATGCTTGTAGTTGATGAACCATGACGAATCATGGTGCGGCCGTATTTACCGTTGTTGTCCATGCAAAAACATCCATGTTCCTTCGGAGGGTTTATTCTAGCTTTTGCTTGCATCCGCTCGATAGCATGCCGTTAATCATTATGGGCTGATTCAGATGGTCATTACGAATTATCACTTTTTATTTCACCGTATCTTCCTCCCAGGTTTCTTTAGGCATCATAGCTTCCTTTTTGGGCATCTGGTTGAGGATGCTTCTGGCCCGCAGTATTGCTTGTTCCCTTATCTTAGACATTTGTTCCATGTGCTGATGTCCCTGCGTCTCCTTCCATGAACTTTGCATTTCCTCTATCTGTCTGCATGCCTACAGGGCTTCTTTGTTGGTTTCCATTGTAGCGACTCCTCTAGTTGTTGGAAACTTGATCATCGAATAGATGGTTGAACCTACCACTCTAAGACTTCTCATCCTGGTTCTTCCCATTATCACGTTGTAAGGTGATCGACACTTTACTATGGCAAACTCTAGTAGCACAATTTTATTCCTTCTTGGTTCTCCCATGGTTAATCTGAGGTCTACCAATCCCAAAGGATGGCATATTTCACCTGAGAACCCAACTAGATGGGCGCTGGACTTCCTTAGTCTTGACTTGATGTCAGCATCGAAGTTCGCAAAATAGTGCTCATACATGATTTTCAAAGAACACCTACAGTCAATGTAAATCCTTCGGACATGATACCCCTCGATCGTCCCCTCTAATATGATAGAGGCGTCTGTCAAGCTGTTCCAGGCAATCGCTAAAAAGGCAATTTCTTTCGTCAATTCAGGCCTTTTCATTTCGTATGGTCTTTTACGGCTTCCTCTAAAACCCACCATGTTTATGATCTTCGTACCCCCTCGCCCTTGACTTCCGTTCCTCTGGTTGCCTCGACAGATATCTTTTACCAAGTGGGCCAGCTTTCCTGATGCCACGGTCTCTTCTATTTGCTTCATCAAATGATAACAGTAATTGGTATTATGTCCCCTATCCCCATGATAGTCAAAAAACTTGTTCAGATTTTGCTTCTCCGGTGTCCCTACCAGAGGTTGAGGGGGTGGGAAGTTCACACTTTCCATTGCCAGAATCTCCTTTGGCGTTTTGATGAGGGGTGTGAACGTTTCCCTCTTTGAGTAAAGAGCGCATGTTCCCATGTTCCTTTGGAACTCCCTTGTGCCGTTTCTTCGTCTAACCCTTTCCTGACCTCCGGACCACCCAAGACGGGTGGTTCCCTTGTCCTATTGTAAGGCCCTGGCTACCTCAACTAATCTTGCTGCCGCTTCCCCTTTTATGAATGCTCTGACTCTTTCGAACATATCATCCACCGTCTTGGGTATTTTATCATTAAGTTTCTTGGCCAGCTTCAGATGTTCGTGGTCGTGCATGAATGCCGAGATGCGCAACATCAGCGATACACCCTTAATGTGTGAGCTCTCGGACTTGAACCGATCCAGCTCTCGGACTTGAAGCCTATCCTATGAATGCTGTTGGCTCTCATTCATTCTTCTCTTGATACGTGGGATGTCTCCGTTGGATCTTTACATACCTTTTCGTGTTGTGAAAATTCTATTCTAGGAAAACTTTTAACTCAATTCCTCGAAGTTGTCACCTTTTTTCGGGTCCAACCGGTCAACATCCAGTTTCTGCCGCTCACCACGTATGTTTGGCTGAACATCCATACCACCAAATGGAATGGGCCTGTTCTCCCTTGCTCCGACTCCTCGGTTAGCTGAGAGATGCCATTGTGATCCTTCTGGGTCCTTATTCCTTCACTACACTTTCACATTCCTTGGGAGGTTTAGCCTTATCTCTGAGACTTGACACGAGTGATCTTATGGTAATCCTGAAGTGGGTTTAAAGGCCTTTTGTAGAGGGCTTTGCTGGCTCAGTCTTTCCCAACTATCTCTCTAATTAACGCACTCTACCTTAGTGTTCGAGCGAACTGGTTCCCTTCGTTCTGGATCTAGTTTTTCTCATAGAAATGGTGTTTTTGTCTATGTGGTTTTGCTATGGCCCTGCTCGATTTTGTCCTACCTCTCAGATCTTGTCAGATGGGATGACGTCCTGCTTCTGGACAAGCTTCTTTGGATTTTCCCTGAAGAATGGGCTCTATCTCTTGTTCGGGACGTGCCGGAGGACTCATTGAACAGTCATTCCAACAAGTCCTTTGTTCCTGAGCTGTCTGAATTTTCTTCTTCAGATTCGTCGTAGACAAGCTTCTTCAGAGTTGCCTTTGCTTTGGCCTGCTGGTTGTGTTCCTTAATCTATTGTTTCAGCACATTGATATTTTTCCTTAATGAAAGCAGGAGAAGGGAACAAAAGAGAAAAGGTTGAGTGTGGTTTGAGTCAGTGGGCTGGTTCGGTAGGTCCTTCCTGGGGATCTCACCCCGTATTCTTGTACTCCACCCCTTGTGACTCCTTCCTCTTCGGTGCGAGTCAACAATGCTTTTGTGTGTTTCCTCGAAGCATCAGCAGATTGGGATTGCGAGTCCCACAGATGGCGTCTGAATCGTTGAGGTAATTTCGTTGGGCTTTTGGGCTTTGGTAAATAGGCCTCAATCTTTGTGAATATCTGTCTTGCCTGGGCTCAGCTCGGCTGCACCTTTGTATCCTAGCTGAAACTAAGAAAGAACACTGTTAACTCGCCTCAGGATTTTAGTCCGAGACCAACTCCGGCGTTGAGAGTAGAAGTTACGTGTGTTATAGAAAATGACGGAGAGATACTAAGAAAATATAAGTATGGTTCAGAGTGTGTGTGATCCTGCGTCCTGAGGGAATGAGCTTCCCTCTTTATACTGTTTGAGCCTTACCTGACGACACAAGAATGGTGGTTGTCGTCTAGGGTCAGCGAGTGTAGTCAATTGGGCCAAGTCACTTCTCGTACTCGCCTGCTTGGTTGTCGTTCATATGTCAGTCTAAGGAGGTGGTCCTTGAGTCTGGATACTATGACCCTTGTCAGTTTTGTCCTTAAGTTCTGCTTACCAGGCACGTGACTAGAGTTAGTCCTTCGACACACCAGCTTCTCTGGAGTACATATCTGGCTTAGGTCGTGCTAGTTAGCGGGTATGATTGGTATTGTTTTCTTTGCAGATGTTCGGGGTAGTACTATAACTTCTCGCATCAGTTATAGGATGTATGTACCTACATAAAACACAATATTTGGAGATCATATGTTTTCTTACGATTTCTTGATTTTTTCTTACTTGGCGAATATTGTGTAATGATTTATAATAAAAAATATTTTTTAAAGATTGCATGCTTGTGGTATGAGATTGTGAATAATTAATATTCCATATTATTATATGCAAATTTACAAAGTTATTAAGTTTTAACTACAAAAATATTAATTTATTATTCTAATATTCAATTAAATATCATAATTTAATGTTCTTTCAAAATTTATTTTAATAACTAATAATAGTAGAAGTTGCTTTGACTTTTTAAGATAAAAGGTGTCAAACACTTCATAAGGAGTAGAGATTGTTGTCAATTGTTTGGCCCAACTGACGCTTTTGCAGTTCTAAGGAATTTGTTTAAGCCTAACCAGTGTATCACATGTCATAATCTTTAATATACACTAGGTAGACTCGTTCTAGAAGATATGATTCTAGAGGCAGATTGTTTGTGAAGCTATAACACAATGCTCAAAAGGCTTTGTAAGGTCGGTAAACATCATTGCCATTGCTTTGACTTAGGCTAATGTATGAAAGAGGTCGTATACCCAATATTGTTACATATAACAGTATCATTCATACTCTGCAAGGACCACATGGTTTCAAACTCCGTTTTTGACCTTTTATATAATACAATGCATGTTGATCAGAAGGCTTGTTACTCAGATTGTTAAATTCTTGGATCAGATTAAAATAAAAGGTGGAGATCCACCGGTTTGTTCTTTGAGAAGAAAGTGTTCTATAAGGAACTTTTCTCAATCAGAGTAATCTTTATTTTTCGTTATCGAGGTTCATAACCTCACTTCACTCTACTGGTTGATAACGCCTGTTGGATGGTCTCGACTGTAAATTTGCATATATATAATGAGCTCAGCTTTTTCCTATATGAATAGAGGCATCGTTTGTTCTCGATATTTCTTTTGATCTTTTATGTTTCAGCAAAATTAGAGCCCCTTAATGTAAAAACCATACGATACGATACAATATAAGCGGGTTAGAGTTGGGTTTTAATTTTTTGGTCATAAATGGGTCAATCCGTCTAACCTTTTCCATACACGGTTCAGTTTGCAAAGTTTACAATCCTGCCGGAACTCGAGTAAGTAAGTGGGCAGCATGCTGCTGGGCAGTAAAGATGCTTCTAACTAGAGGTAAATTTTGTTTTAATGTTGAACTTAATCGGTATGATGGTAGAATCTGTTGGATTATGACCATATATGAATTAATATATGTCCGAAAATATTTTCGAACCTAAGAGGACGCACACGTTTATATGTTAAATGACGAGAAAATATATTAATGTAATATATATTAAATGTATAACAAAC
>BQNB010195590.1:0-11357 GCA_026074375.1 Tanacetum coccineum | reverse complement strand
AGAGGCAAGCTAGTCATTTATTTCCTTTTTATTTAGAAACACTTTTTCTCTCTCTAAGAAAACTCTCTCATGTGTTTCTCTCTCTAAAAACTAGCCAAATCCAAGAATCGACCCCGTGTTATGATATATGATATACCACAAATGTGAACGCTAGAACTAAGAAGCCTCATGTAGTGCCTATTAGTGCTAGTAAACCAAAGAGAAAAGCGAACAAATCTGTTGCAACACCCCATAAGAAAACAGTTGCATCAGATACCACTATTCAGAAATCCAAGAGTTACTATAAGAAGTTGTATGAGAATACAAAACAGGAATGGAAATGGTGGATAGCTAAGAGATGTCCATCAGTTTATACATGGACACAAAAGCCGCTTAGGACCAAAAATATATGGATGCCTAAGATTAGGAAAAATGATGAATCAACAAGTGTTAGTCCCACTATAGACATTGTCTCTAGGATAACTAATGTCTTGAAGATATCAAATTCCTTAGGATCCAATTTGTCCAATGTTCCATCGTCCTCTAACTCTCTTGCAGATTGTACAACTCATCCTATTCATTGTTGACTCTGGATGCACAAAGCACATGACGGGCAATCTCAAGCTGTTGTGTAATTCTGTGGAGAAATTTCTGGGTACTGTTCGCTTTGGAAATGGTCATCAATGTTCAAATGATGTTTGAACACAGCAGTTCAAGCCTCGGTCGTCAACGATAAATGGTGTCTGCTGAAAATAACACTTCAGGCCCCGTTCCTCAATGTCAAATGACGTTTGAACAAAGCAGTTCAAGCCTCGGTCATCAATGTCTAAAGACGTTTGAACACAACAGTTCAAGCCTCGGTCATCAATGTTTAAATGACGTTTGATCGCAACAGATCAAGCCTCGGTCTTCACGTCAAATGATGTTTGAACACAGCAGTTCAAGCCTCGGTCTTCATCAAATGACTTCTGATCATAACCGTTCAGAACTCGGAATTCAAGACCACAGCAATGAACCGTCAAGTTCAAAGTTGGTTCCAAAAGTTGTTCCTCTAGCAGTCAAGACAGCTACATCACGACAAGAGTTGGAATTACTATTCCACCATCATATAGCAATGCTTCAAGACAAATGCATTCCTAGTTCAAAGGAAGGCAAAATTTTCTTCACATAGACTTGTGTGGTCCACTGCGCGATGCCAGCTAAAAAGGAAGAATATATTCTGGTGTTTGTTGATGACTATTCAAGATACACTTGGACTTTTTTTCTACGATCCAAGGATGAAACTCCAGAAGTTCTCAAAGACTTTCTTACGATGATTCAACGCAATCTCCAAGCTCAAGTTATTCTTCCGTAAACTGCAAGAGCACAGAGTTCTTGAACAATGACACTCCCATGCTTATTTCAAAGAAGAAGGCATTGAGAACATCAAACTTCCATCTCCTCGAACACCTGAACAGAAACAGTCGTTGTTGAAAGACGGAACCAGTACTCTTGTTGAGGCTGCACGATCGTGGCTTTTCCACCAGCTTCTAAGCTTGCATTATCATTTTGGGCTGAAGCATTTGCAAACGTGCAGCTATACTTAGAACAGATCAACACATCATATCCACTTATGAAAGAGCGGCATAACAATCATAAATGACAGAAATACCTTCAATAAAACATCGTCACGTATTTGGTTCGATTATTACATAACTTAAGATGGGGGTCGGAAAATCTGGATAAGATGAAATAAAAAGGGGAATCCATGAGTCATGGTGGGATATTTTACTAGTCTAAAGGGATATCATGTTTAACAACAAGGAGAACACGCTTAATATGTTGAGTCCATTCATATCAAGTTTGATGAAAATCAAAGATATTATGTCTGATCACAACAGATCAGACCACGAGCACCAAACCCACAAAAAAAAACCCCCCGGACCCCCAAGAGATGTCCTGTCGAAAATGTCTCTTCAGGCCATCTGTTCCTCAAGGAACAAAAGGCGTCAGATTACATGACAACTCTGCCCCCAGTGCCCCCAAGACAAAATGTTTTCCTAACAGCCAGAAAATGACAGATTCTCACAACAAGGTTTAGAATTTCTCTTCCATGTTCCTTTACTTTAAGAATATTACAATCCAACATACGGTTCTCTAGCTGATGAAAACAACAATGATCAAGCACCGAATTCATCGTTTCAATCACTCTCACCAAGATGACTTTTTCAATCTTTATGACAACGGGGTACAAGAAATTGTGAGTCCTTTTCGTACAAGAAATTTGTGAGTCTCCTCACTCAACATTGATAATACCGATGCACATATAGGAACTTGTATGATCATATTCTTCCACAAAGTCATGATTACCGATGGACCAAATGATCATCCATTAGACGAAGATCGTTGGAAATCCAACGCATGTCGATTTACAAACAAGACAACAGCTTGCCACAGATTCCTTAATGTGTACGTTTCGCGCTCTACAGTAGAGTATTGTTGAACCAAAGAACATTAAGGAAGGCAATGGCTGATTCCTACTGCATGGATTGAAGCAATGCCGTAAGAACTTCATCAGGTTCGACAAGGACTAAAGGTTCTGGGAACTAGTCGACAAACCATTTGGGCAATATGATTATTAAGCAAAGTGGTTATGGAAGAACAAGATAATAGATGAAGATCAGACTGTAATTCCGCAACAAAGCACGTACTTGGTTGCTAAAGGTTATGCTCCATAAGAGTATTGATGTTTGAAGAATCATTTGCTCCAGTTGCTCTCGCTTAGCAATGAGCAGTTCGATTTTTGTTGCCCACCGGGCAGCGCATCAAGTCTTATCTAATCTATCATAATGGGAACGTGAAAACGGCATTTCTTAATGGTCCACTGAAGGAAGAGGTTTACGCTTGATCAGCCGGAAGGGTTCGTTGATCCAGGTCATCCAGAAAAAGTCTACCTTCTAAGGAAAGCTTTGTATGGATTAAAGCAAGCTCCAAGAGCCTGGTACGATGAACTATTGATAAGTGTAAAATACACATATCCGTTTGTACCTAAATTTACCCATTTAAACCCAAAACAGACCAAAAATGGCAAAAATGTGCTTGTATTTGTGTTTTGTGTGTGCAGGTACGGATATATAAAAAATCACAAGAAAACAGTCAAAAACAAGCAATCACGGACACGAGAATCAGAAGAGTACAAAGAGAAGCCAAAGAACCAAAATCCTAACCCACTTTACTTTTATATAAACTCCAAGGACCAAACTTGCACTTTCCCAAAGTTATTTATAACTAGAAAAGGAGAAAGAAATAAGAAGGACTGAAAGTGTCAAATCCAAAGCCTTAATAACATTTTTAACTTGTCAGAAAATTGGCGGCTGAAACCATTTTACTAAAAACACCTGTCTCCCCCGTTTTTACCCCCAGTAAAAAACAAAGGGCAAATAGAAATTAAAGGGTGCGATTGTCAATTCAAGAGCTCTCAAGTACAATGGCGAGCTCATATCAGTCAAATCAAAGGTTACTTAAGCTCCCTCTCAATCAAAGGGCACGTCATCAATGGAAGAAGCACAAGTATACATGGGTTTTGTGCTAAAACACTCACAAAAGAAGCACAATGACATCCATCAGAGAATGACACGCTGGCAAACATTCAGTGTGTCCACATACTGGATCAAACGGCCGCAATTGATGCTCAAATGATTGAAGTAATGATTGGTTGAGATTGAAAGTTTTGAGAGCAGGGCAAGAGGGCTAGAATCTTCTAAGGCAGCCTATAAATAGGCCTCACTTCTCACACACACGGGATCGAGTTTTTTTTTAGTAATTTTTAGTCTAGCTTAAATTCGTATTTTCGTAAATGTAATTTTTTTTAAGTAATGTAACCAGTAACTTTTATTAATGAAATTTAGTTTAAGGTCATTAATAGAAAGCTCTTCTTTCTTGTTATTACAAAGCTCTCTTAATAAACCTAAATTGTCTCAATAAGCTAAATAAGCTCATTATTAAGCTCTTTCTGTCATAAGCTGAAATAAGCTTAATTTTAATCAGTATTAATCTTACCTAAACCTAAAATCAGTTTGAACATACATTTAAATGGACTTATTGGATTAGAGCTTTTTGAAGGGGATCTTAACTTGGAAGAGATCCCAAGGACTTATACCCTAGCTTATTAATAAGCTAGGGAGCTTGAAGCTGCCCTATTTGGGAACCTCTTGTTTAGCTAGAGGTGCATTGTAAGTTTTTCTTTAATTTCTTTCAATATAAATATAAGTTTTTATAAGTCTTTCCTAAAATTAAGATCTGCTTATTTTTGCTTATTGAATTTGCTATTATTGCCATATTCGAGTTTTATCTAGCTTAATCATCCATAGTTGTTTAACTATTTTTAACTTTTCTTTAGTTTAAAATCATAGTTTTTTCATTAACTTGTTCTAAAAACCTTCCAAAAAAATCAAAAATATAGTAAAATAAGCTTAAGTTTAGATTATTGCTTATTTAGGTTGTTAAGTCCAGCATAATTAAAGTAGTTTTAATCTTTTAATTTGTCTGTATTAAAAGCACTTGTTTACTATATTTCAAATTATAACCTAATCAAAACTGTCTTAGTCTTTAAAGGGTGTTTGTTTAAGCTACTTGACCTCACCAAAGACAAAGTGAGTTTTTGAAATTGATCAAGTCAACTTAGATTTCATAAATAACAATAGGCAAAGAGTTTTCAAAAGTTAATTTTCAGTTTTCAAAAAAGTTATGGCTTATTATTAATTGGTTCCAGCACTAGGAGCACTCTAGTTAAAGTTAGGATTTCTTATTCCTTATTCTAGTTTCTCTTTGCTTGTGTTGTGGGGCATAAATTTGAACTTAACACACTCAATGAAGTGTTGTTTAGGTGCATAGAATATATAATAATAATAATAATAATAATAATAATAATAGTAAAAAGTATCTACACCTCTTCATCAACATCATTCCGGAAGAAATATCCGCATCTTTTTCTCTGAACCCGTACTTTCGTCAAGTGTCGCAACTTGAGCCTTGAGGACAAGGCTCATTTAACGGGGAAGGACTGTAACAATCCGTATTTTTGATCAATGTACGACGCTATTAAATTCACTATTTTTTTCTCGTACGCGTTCGCTTTTAATTTTAATCGATACGTTAAATCGCGTGAACTAAAAATCAACAATCAACGTAAGCGGGCACCAAACAAATTAAAGTTTACGTCAAGCAATCATTTTATTATTTTTACTAAAGTAATAATTAACTTTTATATTTTATTTTTATTGATTTCGTAAAGTATTTACGTTTCGTAAATAAATACGTTTATGCGTTCCAGAACAACCAAAAGTTATCTACGCTTCAACAAATACCTATGTTTATACCCAATACCTAAAAGTTTTATAAAACTTTACCTACATTCATCAAGTGAGCCAAAATTTCCATAAAGGAAACAAGCTAGAACATTTACATTACAAGTAATACACTTATATAAATAAACTACAACTTATACATTTTTCAAGTAATGCTTTCCTTATTACCAAAAATATATTTCTAGTCATTCTTCCTTAATTCCATGGGATAACCTCCATCTAGGGGAACATAAGAACACAAGTATTAACTAGAACATGTACATACACATCTCATTAAAACCTAAGCTAGTCTTCGCCATATCCTCTCTTTGTCTCTCAAAACCCACGGCTCAACATACAACACCATAAACAACCCATAAAAAAATTATTTACAACATTTACATACATTCATACAACATATCTAAGGTATTTTAAGGTGATTAGAAGGTTTGGTTAAGCCTTTACAAGTGTTAAGCAAGAATAATGAAAGATTAGGGTTTAGTGTTTCAAGATCTTGCAAGCTAGGGTTTATAATATAAACAAGGGTTTAGATTGTGTTGGTTATCATATTACATCACTCTAAGGTCACTTTAAAGTGTTAAGCAAGAAAAAGCAAAATTAGGATTTCACTTGGTTTTAGGGTTTCAAGTTATGCAAGCTAAGGTTTATAATCTAAACAAGGGTTTAGATTTTGTTGGTTATCATATTACATCATACTAAGTTCATCTAAAACTCTTTATGCCTTTACTTTCATGATTTTATGGATATATAATGCTTATAAAGTTAATCACCATTTAGGAAATGTTTTAACATGTAAAATGAATTTTTACTTGTGATCATGCTTTAATAAACTTTTTCACATGTTATATGGATGTTAATATTATGTTAAAATGGATGTATAAGTCTTGTACAATCTTTGTTTATGTATAAAAAGTTTGTGTATAAATAAGTTAATTAAAAAGTCACTTAATAAGTTGCTAAGTAAATGTGAGGAGAGGACATGTTATCTTGGACAAATCTTGGACTAATGGACTATTAACTATATAAGACTTGTGATATAAATGATTGTGGAGGATTTGTGATAATTTATATAAGTTAAAAACTATATAAAACAATTTATATAAAGAAATATATATATATAACCAATAAAAAGGGCTGTTTTAAATTGGAGATTTAAAACACATATTTTATATTTTTATAAAATATTACATGTCATGAGGATTCCAAAAAGGTAAGAAACTCGAAAATCCGATTTATAACGAAAAAGATACGACAATTACAAGTTTACGACAATAAATACTTTTATAAAACTATTTTTATAAAAGTTACTGTTTTACATCATGTGTAAAATACATTTGAAAACATCATTAATTAGATAACTTTTATATACGAAGACGTGCTCGAAAGAATCACTAAAAACGGAGTTAAAACGAATAAAATACGACATTTACGAGATTTACGATAACTAAATTTATAAACTGTCATGAACAGTAAAAAGTACTGTTCATCAGGGGACTCAAATTATGAAAATGTTATATTTTGATAACTTGTCTTAATACGAAAGCGTGGACGTAAGAAACGGACTTGGAACGAGAAAATTACGCCGTTTTCACTAAAAGAATATTTATAAACGTTTTTACTTTATAAATATGATTTCACTAATACGATTAGATGGTGATGTAGCTATATAGAATTATATATGGTATTAGTTAATCAAGGTGCTTAGTACTCATACGACCCATATTTACTTAGGTTGCTTTCGGATCAGTCATTCACTCGACTTATTCTTCACTTCACTTCTGAGGTGAGTTCGTAGCCCCTTTTTCTACTACTTGTTTTATTAAATTCAGGGGATATTACATGCTTGATTTCTTTGGACACAAGTGTTTTCAAAACTCTATGCTATTTCCTGATTACATTATTGCCTAAGTACCCTTCTGCCGCTAAGACCCCTTTTTATCATGAACCGTTAAATACTTGCTGGGTATACGCAAGTGTTGTAGATAGATCTATCGGGACTGACCATCCCCGTCTAGGCTGTGGTTTCTAGATAATCATTACGGCATTAACATATTGAAAGAAACTTCATAGGATGTTTGGCAGCAATCTGTATCTCTTTTGAGAAATTTGCTCCCCATTTTTTTATTTTTTTTTTTTACCCCATCTAGGATGTTATTCAACGTCTGTATTATTTGTAGGGCACAAACCTCGAGTACTGGTTTGATTACATTTGATTACGTTAAGTCGTGTCATGACTTAGGCAATTAATACAGGTTTTGACTATTTAAATGTGTTTCATAGTCTACAATTACTTAAATCTTGTGGGTCACACTGGTTTAATAATAAAAACCTATGAATTCACTTAACAATTTTTTGACGTTTAGCTTGTTTTAATCTAGGTGTCTGAGTATAAGCTTGGATGGGAGCTATGTACGGATATCTATTAGAGGGATTCTGTTTACTTAAATTCGATAAAACTTTTATCTTTATAAAAACTTATGTCATCTTTTGAAGTTGTGATGTCTTGTTTTAAACTTATGTATGACAAATCTTAATGTCAGTGGAAAAATATGAGACGAAACTGAAAAACTCTGATATTTTATAATGCATCGAATGTGTTTTATTTAAAACGTCTCTTTTGATGTCGGTTTCTTATATCCTGATTATTGTACTTTGACATAGACACCTCATTGTTGCCATTCGCTGCTACCTGGATTTTGGGGGTGTTACTTATTGGTATCAGAGCCAAGGTTATAGCGAAAACTAGGTCATTTTCAAAACCTTAGTATATAACCAAAATGTTTAAGATTTCTTTCTTTCATTTTCATAAATGTAGAATCCTTCGTCGCTTACCGATAATCCGCGCGCGGAACTCCCTGATCCTGTATTTACTTCTTTGATTATATTATAGTATTACATATATTAATACTTGGTTTAATTTCGATCTCTATTACGTCTTATCTTGTTGACATATATTTATCATTTTCTATCGGTTAATTATATAAATATTGACCATTCTGATTTAATTACGATTATTTATATCATTCTTCTATTTCATTCTCTCCATTATTATCTTGTGCCATGACTCTGCATGCCTTTACAAATTCTTAACGAATTGTGTACTTGTGTGGCCATAATCATGCCGCCCCAAAGATTTAAGAAGAAATCTATTAAGAGGTTAGTGGAAAAGTGTGTGGCCAAAGCTATTGAAGAATATGAAAAGACTAGAGCTGACTCCAACAATGCTGGTGGATCTGGAACAGCAAATACTGAAGGAACTGTTGCACCAGAGGTGCAAGGATGTTCGTATAAGATATTTATGAACGACAAGCCTCACTCTTTCAGCGGGACTGAAGGCGTAGTCGGACTAAAACGCTGGTTTGAAAAGATGGAGCAAGTGTTTGAGATTTGTAAGTGTGTTGAAGATGACAAGGTGAAGTTTGATGTATGCACGTTCGAGGGTCGTGCTCTGACCTGGTGGAACGGAAATGTTCAAACTTTGGGACTTGCTAATGCTAATCAGATCCTCTGGAGCAACGTAAAAGCTATGATGACTACTGAATACTGCCCAGTAACTAAAATCCAAAGGATAGAGCAAGAGCTTTGGACTTTGACTTTGAAAGGAGATGACATCGAGGCATACAACAATCGCTTCTATGAACTAGTTTTGATGTGTCCTTAGTTGGTGTCAACTGAAAAGAAAAAGATTGAAAAGTACATTCGAGGATTTCCCGAGGGAGTCAAAGGAAATGTTACTTCTTCAAAGCCTGCGACCTTGCATGATGCAATCAACATGGCTCGAGAACTAATTGAACAAGGGGTTCAGGCTAGGGCATTAAGGATCTCGGTGAGAGCAATAAAAGGAAGTGGGAAGCCAGCAAGGAACAACATCACCAGCAGCAAAACCGAAGACAGAAGCTGCTAAGGTTTATGTTGCAGCCCAGCTGAGGGTAGAGGATACACTGGAACTTCCATGGTGCTCAAGAGGTGCAAAGGCACATCAATCAGCAGCGTTCGAGTACTCCTAATGTGCGTAAATGTCACAAGCTTGGTCACCAGGAAGGGAATTGTCGAACTAGGATTCCTGTAGCGGGAGGCAATTGTCTACAGAATGTGACATGCTTTGGTTGTGGGAATCAAGGGCACTACAGGAGTGATTGCCCGGAGTTAAAGAACCAAAAGTAAGGAAACCAAGTTGGAGGTACTGAAGCACGTGGAATGGTGCATGCCTTAGTAAGAGGATAAACCAATCAAAACCTTAACAACATGGAGGATGATATTAATGCTTAGACTTTATCCCTTTAGAAATTCTCGTTGTATTTTCGCTAAAATTTTTGTCGTACCGAATGATTTCAAATTATCTACTAATTAATGTATTGTAAAAAATTTGTCAACTTTACTTTAATCCTCTATTATGCAAGCCAGATTGTAACACTGTTTTGACGAAAATGAGCATTGCATTGTTAGTCCTCAATTATACATGGCCTGATCAACTATGTATAATTCAGGAAGAACCATGCCCATGCTGAGAGTAGTCACCTTAAAACTTCTTGTCAAGAAACAATTTTCTATTTATATCAAGTTTTGTGTATGTATTCATAAAACGCGTTTACTTTAGGAAATCGAATTAGTAACTGTTAGCCTCAAAATATTGAGTCGAACATGAAGTTCGTTCATTATGTATGTTAGTCTCGGTCAATTAATTAGTTAACGTTGTAATAGGAAAGTATAGGGAATCGGGCTCGATAGTTAATCTAATATTGTATATGTTTCAGGTTTAATCCCAAGCAAAACCCGAGCCCGGGTCCTAGTTAAATACCCCGCGCGTACCTTTAACGTGATGGGGTATATAAGCTTTTTCTTCTTTAGAAAAAGCTAGTTGTTTCATTATATAAAAATCTTCTTTTTATCATTCTCTCTAAACTCTCTCTTTTTTTCTCTCTCTAAAAACAACTCATCTTTTTTTTTTCTTTTCTTGGTTCGATTCGTGGTTCGTAATATGAAGTGATAAGTGTAATGGTGGTCCTACAATGGATCAGAGGACTCGTGGATTAATGGTTGATTCTTGTGGTTAAAAAGGATAAATTTTCGTGGCTTATTTTTTTTCTTTTTTTCTTGGCTGCGTTTTGGTCAAATAGGAAGAATCACACGAAATCGTGTTTTTAAGTGGTTAATATTCATCTACTATCTTAGATATAAGTGTTTAAAGCTTATTTGGGTTGAAATCGTGCTTAAATGGTTGATCTTGATTTTTTTTTTGTATTATGTTCTTGGTTGCGTTTTGGTGAAGAAAAAAAAAGATCTCGATTTTAAGGAAAAGTACGATTTGACATCTCATTGCGTTTTGATCATAGGTTGCGTTTTGATCTTGGTTACGTTTTGCTCATTGGTTGCGTTTTGCCTAATTTGAAGACCTATATTGCGTTTTGACGTTTTGAATTTTTTCTTGCGTTTTGAATTTTTTTGGTTTGGTATTGCGTTTTGCTACTACGTTTTAGGTACATTGAAGACTTTTATATACTGAATCTAAACGTTATGCTGCCCAAATTTCGAGAAATCATTTGACATTACTTGGACTTCAAAAGTCACTGCATTTTGGTTAAAGATAGCACTGCGTTTTGTCTAGAAATATTGTGTGAAGAAAAGGGTTTCAGTAAAACAGCTATAACTTTTGATCCGTAAGTCCGTTTCAGGCCCGTGACCTCTCAAATCGAAGAGAAAAACAAGACAAATTACGTTGTAACCATCCTTTAGCTGGTTATGGATTTTTTGAAGCCCAAAACACTCGTTTACTATGAGTTATTGACATTTTTTAGTTTTTTGGAATTTGTGTTAGACTTGTTTTTGTTCTAGCTCACGGCCCATCTGTATTTTTAAGGCTCGTTTCATTTTGGTGAGCCTATTTAAATAATCTGCTATAACCCAAGCCAGAAAATTATCTGTTTTTATACAATTAAATCATTGGCCTCTGATTCCGAAATTAAATCATTCACGGTTTTCTATTGATTTTGTAAAATCCCGTTAATTTATTTATCGGTTTTAATCATAGACGTG
>BQNB010195589.1:0-11357 GCA_026074375.1 Tanacetum coccineum | reverse complement strand
ATTTAGAAGCTAGGCTTATGGGAGAGACTTTGGTGTTAAATAGATCATTAGACCCTTTCTTGGAAGATTACATTAAACTAAATGATATAAATGAACCATTTGAGCTTAGGAGATATCAAGGTAATGATTTAATGCCCACCGTTAAGGAATGTGAGGAATTTAGAACTAAAGATGAAGATCTTGATACTGGAATTGATGATTACCCTAGTTATTGCCACGATGATAAGAAAATCCACATAGACTGTGCCCATAACTTAAAGTTTTCATGCATGATAGGATTTGAATTTACTCACGTCAACTTCTTTCCGTCGTTATACGTCAATGTGATGTCCAAAAAGTTTCATAACTCTATAATGAAAGATAATATGGTGAACAAAGGGGATAATGTTGTAGGAGCCTTAATGAATGTGCCTATTTTTGTTGGAACCTTTTCTGTTGTGACTGACTTTACAGTTTTGGAAGATATGGATGCTTATCGTGATGAAGGAATGGGCGATGTTATTGTTAGCAAACCGTTCTTAAGAGGAGTTGGAATTAAAGCAAGACGGTTTGATGAAATGATTACCATTTACAATGGTAATGGTGAAGTAACTTACCAAATGGTACGATCACATCCGATGTTTAAACACCACACTAATGAGCAATGCAACAAGATTCCACCATTACTAAAGGTAAGTGAAAAAGATGAGATGAATGGAATCTCGCATGCATACCAAAAGTTAAAGGGGTTCTACAAAGGAGTATTGAACTTAGGACCCGATTACCTTCGAAATGAGAAGACGGAAGAATGGCTCACACGCGGGCACATTAGCGTGCATGAGATGGAATGAAGAGAAGCTGAAGACAAGTCTAACTTAAAGACTTCACTGTAAACAAAAGTGCTTCCCTGGAGACAACCCATAATGTTATTTAATTTTATCGAGTCTGTCTTCCCAGACATCAATACGGCGTATCCGCTCTATACCATACGACGTATTGATTGTCTGGACGTTATTTAGTTTGTTTAGTTTAGTTTGAATTAACCGTAGATGCCAAGATAGGAATGCATGTTTTTCCTATTTTATACAGGACCTCGTGAAAGTAATATCGACGAATATTAGTGGAGAATTTACAAATCTATAGATCTTGAAGGGTTGGAGTCTTGAAACCTTAAGACGGCTGTTCAACACACAATCTTGCTCATAAACGCAAAATGGAGAATCTACCGAGCAAATATCAGAGGAGTTTCTCATTCTAATTCTTTTTAATTCCCGTATTTTTAATATTTTATCTATACAACGAGGACGTTGTATAATTCAAGTGGAGGGATGGAATTAGAATGTTTACTTGTCCTATTTTTCACATTAAAATGATTAAAATGATTAAATTAATTATTTTTTTTCAAGCATACTTTTGTGAAAATTACACTACACATAACCGCACACAATAACCTTTGTTAGATATTGTAAGAATTTAGCCTATCCATTTCTAAATGTTTACCCAAATCCTATATAGTTAACCTCCGGTTTAAACCCTTTTCCACTCTCATCTTTAGAGTGAAGGTCCACTAGAACAACCCGTAGAGCCAATCCTTTAGGAACTACACCAATTATTTGTTTCGTTACACCCTTACACCTTAACCTACCCTGTTAGATTAAGTTTAATTTACAGTTGCTAGTTGTTTAAAGTGTAAAGTTTGTATTTTCCGGGTCTTGTGTCATTTTCTATCTTTAGTGCGGTTGGAAATTTGCACATTGCAAATGGGAATGTATATTATAGTCAAAACTCATGTGATTTTACTACCATCACAATTATTAGTAAGTCCGAAGAACGAAGGAACAATCGAAGGAATTATCCAGAATTATTATGATCGTGAAGATGGTGAAACTACTCCGAGTTTCATATATAGTTTGATGATAAAAAAAATTATTAGAAAAATCGCAACAAAAAAGAAAAGGAAAGCTTGAAGATAATCGTTTCGCAACTACCGAAGGAATTACACGAAGGATCGATTATTTTTTGATACGTAAAAAAAATCAATGATGTAAAGTATTGTATGAAGTGGAAGATATCGCTACTTACCTTGCAGAGTATGTAAAGTTTAGGATGATTGGGAAGTTAACCATTACGGGAACGCCAACTTAGGTTGTTGTTTTTGATCAATGATCAAGACGTTGTAAATAGTCGTGTCTTTGTCATGGTAACAATCAGGAAAAAGTGTCTTGCAACATGTATCTTAGTCTTAATCTATTTGTTTCTTAATTTTTATTTAACAACAATTTACTTCCCTCTCACCTGATGATTAGCCGCTGGTTTTACGCGAATGAGGACTTGTTCGAGCGTGCATGTTTATTCCGTCGTTACGGCCATGTATGCATGTCTTTGCTGCCTCGTTGGTTTACGACTTTTGGTGGAAGTTAGAAGGTTCCTACCCTATATCATTCTTCATCCTAACCGTTGGTTAAATTCGAATGGGGATGTGATCGAACACACATGTCTATTCTGTCGTTACGGCCGTGTATGTGTGCTTCAGCTGCCCAGTTGGAGTAGTAATTCTGGTGAAAGATTGTTGAATGATTAAACCATAAGCCTTTCTATACAAAGACCCATATTTACCTTTATAAAGTTGTTACTCCTTGGCTTTAGTGGTGGAGATGTGCATTCTGGAGTTTAAATGAAGATATTTTGAAGATTACTATTCTGAAGACCAATACGCCGTATCCATTAAGGAAGATACGGCGTATCCGTGCTTACGGCGTATCCGTGCCTGCACTCACCAAAGACCACAAAGGAAAAAAGATCAATACGCCGTATTCAAGATATAGTATGTGAATATTCTGGAAGATATCAAACGTGGTCCCTACTCCAAGAAACTCCAATACGCCGTATCCAATCCCTTGGACACTCCGTATCGAACCGACTTCCAGACCCTATAAATACAAAACTCAAAAATGAGTTTTAAGTGTGCTAAATCATATTCTCGATACCTAAACCATAAAAGTCGATTTTTAGAGGAGGAAAAGAGCAGAAGAGGTCGAGCAACGTTATCAATTCCATAGGAGACATCGTGTAATTCCATATACCTTAGTAATCGTTCAGTTTTTGGAATCATTCGTTAAACTCGGTTAGTTTACCTTTGCTAAATAATTGCTTTTGTATTTATTATGACGTTTGAAGGCTAATACCTTCGGGTATTGGCCATTATTATAAAGATCTAAATGTTTGGTATTTGTTTATCTAATATAGCAAAAGGCAACTCATTCTGGAGCTTAAATGAAGATATTTTGAAGATTACTATTCTGAAGACCAATACGCCGTATCCATCAAGGAAGATACGGCGTATCCGTGCCTGCACTCACCAAAGACCACAAAGGAATAAAGCTCAATACGCCGTATCCAGAGAAGACCAATACGCCGTATTGGAAATATGGAATGAATATAATATTCTGAAAGATATCAAGCGTGGTCCCTACTCCAAGAAATCCCCAATACGTCGTATCTAATCCTTGGATACGCCGTACTCGATACCGACTTCCAAACCTTATAAAATAAGAAAAACTCAAAAATGAGTTTTAAGTGTGCTAAATCATATTCTTGATACCTAAACCATAAAAGTTGATTTTCAGAGGAGAAAAAGAGCAGAAGAGGTCGAGCAACGCTATCAATTCCATAGGAGACAACGTGTAATTCCATATACTTTAGTAATCGTTCAGTTTTTGGTATCATTTGTTAACTCGGTTAGTTTACCTTGGCTAAATAATTGCTTTTGTATTTATTATGACGTTTGAAGGCTAATACCTTCGGGTATTAGCCATTATTATAAAGATCTGAATGTTTGGTATTTGTTTATCTCGATTTCTTGATTTATCGTTGAATGCTTGTTTATGTTTATCAATTTATACTTGTTTACGCGCTTTTGTATGCGACCTATCATTCAACTGGATCTAGTGATACGGACCAAGTAAATCTAGAGTCTGGGATAGCTCTCCATATAGTAATTTATACATCTAGAATCATAGATCAAAAATAATTTTGATGTTTCCTTCTAATCTTGTCTAGGATACGCTTAAGGCTTAACTAGTTAATTGGATATTGCCAATGGTTTATTGATCGTGTTGACTAGAAGGTGAACCTAGATAATTCAACAAATAACTTTTCTGATTCCATTGGATAGTTGGACAAGTGGACTACTAGTGTTATACTCCCATTAATCGGTAATTGGTAAAGTACTCTATTAGCTAGGGTTTAAACAAGATTACCATTGCGTACCCTAAGATAGATTATAATCAGCAAATAAGGATGCTTTATGCGGATGCTTTAATTGTGACAAAATTAATGTGTCTAGGTCTTAGGATGATGTAACGCCTAAGTCTTAAGAATGATATACCGCCTCGAGAGAAGAAATCATTGCACTTAATAAACAAACCAACTTTCTAATCGGATTAATAATGGTTAATACAGTTTTCTTATATTTGGCTCGATCGCTCTTTTATCTTTTGTTTATTTGCTTGCGTGGGTTAAAGTGCCTTGAATTGATTGTAGTCACCAACCAAACCGTGCCAGTCTCTCAGGCTGAAAACCCCCTTTTTCCCGTTAGAATTAGAATTAGGACTGACATAGGTTTAGAATAGAATAGAATTAACATAGATTAGATAACCAAGATATTAATTAAATTGATAGATTTAACCTCGCTTCAAGTGTTCGACATAACCCTAACTAACCATGAAACTACTACCGATCGGGTACATTGCCTGTTAAAGTGTTGTTTTTGGTTTAGTCAGAAAAATATAAATTTAAAACTTGAATCAATAAAATATACACCACACAATGACACATCACCTGTCTATAACATAGATAGATTAATAACCCTCTCTGAAAGAGTTCTTGCGTTTTTTAAGTGTTTAATGTGATAGAGGCGGTAATTTGGTAAATTCCTACACTAGGGATAGATTCCAACCTACCCTGGTACCCTGTTAACCCCATGTTCAACTAGTCTGCCTAATAACAACGTGAGAACTCAAGGATCAACCACTCCTCAACCACTACCAAAACCCAGGATCAAAGACATACTAACAAGATATATAATAAAGGGCCAAAATTTAACAAGACAGGAAATAGCAAGAGCAAATGAAAGGAATCATGGATTGAATCATCATTACTCTTACAATATGTGTTTTTGAACGATTAAATACAAAATTAAGTATAATGATTTCTCCCTCGGACTTCCGGTGGAATTCGTCATGTTCTGGATGCCTTGTTCACTTTTTAGTACTGTGGGTGAAGGAGTGATTTAATAGTGCCGAATGAGGGCTCTAATTATAAGTATCGAATCCGTTATGGCATAACAGTTATGTATACGTTACGTCATAACCATGCTGATGTGGATTCCAATGCTCCAGGCTTAAATTATGTTACGGCGTAACCCTTGAGTCGATGTTACGCCGCAATGATGACTATGATAGTTTCCTCTCCTTGAACGGTGCTATGTTACGGCGTAAGCATGATGAAGCATTTACGCCGTAACACGGATGCTGACTCATTCCTTTATTAACTTGATTACGGCGTAACTCCTATGGGGTTGTTACGCTGTAATTAGCCTTGAGTTCCTACATTTGCTTGATTTCCACGTCCGAATCCGGTGTCTCTTGCTCAAATGCTTGTATTCCTCCTTTAGACGAAATATAAGTGATGAAGTGTTGTTTATAAATACCGCATTTAAACAAAATACAGGCGATATTAATATGGGAATTTGATACTCACAAATGCTAGGAGATTAACTTATTTGATGTTATCATGATGGTGACACGATTTAAGACTAGGCCGTACAGATTCTGTGCATAATTAGCTATAGGGGACTCAACCTACTCTTTCAATGAAAATTTAGAGTGATCTAAAAGCGGCGGTTGATAGGGATATGCAAAAACATAGATGGGAGCAAATCAAGACAGAAAAATGGGCCTTCGGGGGACTAGAACAATCAAGCAGGAAACAGAATCGCGCTTTTCAACGAATTTGAGCATCGAATAACAAAGTTGAAGATGTTGGTGTTTGAAGGTGAAGATGCATATTGATGGATATATGGAGTTGATCGGTATTTTGAAATTCAAGGACTTTCACAACAATAACAACTACGAGTAACAACTTTATGTATGGAAGGCGAGGAACTATCTTGGTATATAAAGAGTGAAGGACGAACTCCTTTCCATTTGTAGGACGGTTTTGAAAGGCATTTGTTGATACGGTTCCAACAATCACAAGAAGCGAATCTGTATACACAGTTCTTGGCAATGACTCTAGAGGGATCGACTCGAGCATACATTACTTTGTTTGAAAAATTGGCTTGCCAACTGGTTGGGGTTAAGTAACAGTCATGGAAGCCACCTTTACAAAAAGGCTTAAACCTGCACTAAGGGAAACAGTTAGGGTCACGATTCCTGAAGGTTTGATCCATGCTATGGAGTTGGCTGTATCAATTAAAGACAACTAATTATACAAGGGTGTTATGATTCAGGTGTGAGGAGAAATACACACACAGTCATCGGTGTGCGAGTCATACTTTGCAAGTAATGTTGGTCGGTCAGAGAGATGAGGCAGATCAACCAGACCTTAACTTCTAAGCATGAGATCGTGGTTCCAAGATAGATGAATATGAAATTTTAATGCCACACCTTGAGGACAAGGTGTGTTTTGGGGGAAAAAGTAATGATACGAACTTATGGTCGATGCGAATAGTTGAGGGGTCTGAAAGTTAACTATTAAAGTTGCTGGAAGCTTAGTGTCTCTATTTAATTTAATTTATTTATTTAGTTCCCTTTTAATAAGTAATTTCCTATTAATGTTTACTTGCTTATCAAGAATACACGAGTTTAAATCGATATAAGGGACATAGTCTATAGCGAGGTGAGATTAAAACCGGTATGCAGACTTAGAGCAACCGACTATAGGGTTTATTTTCTTTATTTTCCAGTTTATGAGTTAATAATAAATAATATAAGTTTGATTCGTATCATTTTATGAAAATTTTATAAAATCCCTCTCTTTTTCTATGCATTACAAAAACTGTTACAAATCTGTGTTTAATTAACTCACACGTAACTCATAAAAAAGATAGTGCACCCATTAACGTAATGCAAAGTGCTAAGTTCGTCCCTAATTAAACCACCAAGCTTGATAGCATCGATCAAATCCCAAGATGTTCTTCAATATATTGTTCTTTACGTATCTCTCATGTTAATTTTCCTTTTGACAGACTCTAGTGGCCTCATTCCCACCTACCTATTATTTAAAAATTTAAATTTCATAATATTTATGAAAAAAAGGTTGAGAGTAATTAATTTTTTGGTTTATAAATCAACGGCCATCCTTGCCCAATAGTATGTGCCGTGGTACCATTAACTTAGGTGTTGCGAGTTCAAGTCTCGTTAGAAACATTTAAGCTAGAATTTGTAAGATAGGTGGTATAGGTTGTAAAAGTTTGTCGTTAAATAATAATAATTAATTTTGTGATATATAGGGTTTACTAGGGGTGACAATCCAGGTCAGGTTCGGGTTGGCGGGTTTGGGTTAACAGGTTGGCGGGTCAGAAAACCCCACCTTGAACCTGACTCATCTAAATAATTTGGTAAACTATGATAACCCTAACCTGTATGCACATTACCCGAACCTGACCCATTCAACCTGTATATATTCTTGGGTTGGCGGGTTAAATAGGTTATATTGATTGAATAGGTTAAACGGGTTTCCGATTGACCTATTTACCTTGTTTTATATACAAAAGTTGGCACATTACATGGGTTAAACATGCTAAGCAGGTTAAACAGATTTGTGGGTCGACCCGTATAATAAAATATAAATAATTTTTAAATTAAAAGAAAAAATAAATGGTGATTGTGTTGTCGTGTAGGGTTTATTTTAGAGTATTCAAGTTTTAAATTTATATTTTGCCGACTTTACCTAAAACAACACTTTAACGGGCAGTGTACCCGATCAGATGGAGTTTCGTGGTAAGTAGGGTGTCGATCACTAAGAGCGAGAACTAATATTTTATTTTATCAATATTTTGGTTAACTAAACTAAGTTAATTTAAACTATGTTAATTCTATTCTATGTTAAACCTATGCTAAACCTATATTAATCCTAATTTTAATGGATAAAGGGGTGGTTTTCAGCCTGAGAGACCGGTACAGGTTTGTGGTAACTTAGATCAATTTTAGACACAATAACACACGCAAACAGACACACAAAAGATAAAAGAGCGGTCTAGCCAAATATAAGAAAACTGTATTAACTATTATTAATCCAATAAGAACGTTGGTTTGTTTATTTAGGGCAATGATTACTTATCTTGAGGCGGCATATCATTCTTAAGACTTAGGCGGTACTTTTTCCTAAGACCTACCCCAGCACGTAGAATCCTATCACAATTAAACGCTTCCGCATAAAGCCTCCTATTTGCTGATTATAATCTATCTTAGAGGTTAAAGCAATGGTGATCTTGTTAAATTCCTAGCTCATAGAGACTTTACCCACTTACTGCTTAATGGAAATTTATATACTAGTAGTCCACTGGCCAAGTCTTTACCAATTGATTAAAAACGTACTCGTTGATCCCAAGGGTCACCTGCCGGTCCAACTAAGCTCACTATCTAAAGGCAAAAGAGTAGGTTTTATTTGTGATCACTATTGGTTAGATATCTAAAAATCACTATATGGAGAATCCATCAACATCTAGCTAACTTGGTCCGGTATACTAGATTCTACTTGAATGATATGGCGCAACAAAAGCCGTATACAAGTATAATTTGATAACATAAACAAAGCAAATCAACGGTAAAATTAAGCGTTCGAGATAAACAAACCAAATATTTAAATCTTCATAATAATGGCTAATACCCAAGGGTATTAGCCCTTAATCATTGTGGTCAATACAAGAGTAATAATTCAACCAAGATAAACTAATTGAGTTAAATGAATGAAACCAAAGAATCGAATGATTACAAGAGTATAGGATATTACAAGGTGTTTTCTATGGAATTAATAGCTTTGCTTGACCTCTTCTGCTCTTCTTGTCTTCTGAAAATCGACTTTTGTGGTTTTCAGTTGTTTTTGTGTTCTGTCAGTTTTGTATTTTTTTTGCCGTTGTAGTTTTATCTATTTTTTTTTTTTTAAGGTTTCGAAATCATGATTCAAGCCACACTGAAAACCCGTTTTTAGGTTTTCTATTTATATTGTCTGGAATTTGGTCGATACGGCGTATCGAGAGAGATGAATACGGCGTATCGGGGGTTTCTTGGAGTAGGGACCACGTTAGATATCTTCCAGAACATTTTATTAATTTATATTGAATACGACGTATAGATGTCTCCTGGATACGACGTATTGGACTTTGTATCTTTGTGGTTTCTCATGAAGTGCAGGAACGGATACGCCGTATCTTCGTTGATGGATACAACGTATAGGACGTCAGAGTCAGTTTCTTCAAATGTCTTCGTTTAAGCTCCAGAATGGGTGCCTTTTTACTAATCTTCATAAAGTACTCCATAATTACTGCAATTCTCAAATACAAACGATTAAGTAACAATTCTTGCAATAATTATACAAAATGGGTTATTTACATGGGATAAATGATGCTATAAAAGTAACGTTATTTGATGTTATCAAATGGGTTGGCGGGTTGACCCGCTTAATATATTTCCAACCCGAACATCACCTGTTTAATAACCGGGTTATATGAGTTGACTCAAACCCGACCCAAAATTTATTTATACTCAACCAAAACTTGTTAACTTTCACGTCGATTTTAAGTCTTTTCACGTCGGTTTTAAGTCGAGTTTTGTATCGGGTAATAAATTGCCACCTCAAGGGTTTAACATGTGTTCATGTGTTGTTTCTTATATCAAGGACATGAAATAGGCTAAAAAAGGGAAAATCCAAGGTCTTCTACTATTCGCAATGGACCATTATTAGTCACATGTCTAATGTCCCTATACATTAGTACCTTAATTTGGCCTCATGGGACTATACCCTATATGACATAGTGGAAACATATAGAGGACATTTACCCATTGTTGTTTGTTGTAGCTGTGACAACCGTGGCTTGAGCAGGTTGGTCAAACCGTAGTGTTGACGTAAATATCTGTTCTATAAGTATAGTTTATGGTTATATGTGATCATATGTATTTATGTGTGTTTTTATGTGTTTATGAGGTACTGGTAATCAATCTATTGGGTGTGATAGTCTCATTGGGATTGAATTAGTGTTGAATTTTATGAAGTTCATTTCGTTCACTTTTGGTGACAAGGAAATGATTATTGAGATTTTAACGTTTGTTTTAAATGTGTAAGTATTATTACGTATACGTATTTTTGTGTTAGTAATTTAAGATAAGTTTAGGTTTTGGGGGTTAAGTTAAGAGAAATGAGTTATTTGATGAAGAAATTTCATTTTAATCACTTATAGTGATAATGAAATTGATTGGGTATTTTGAGAGAATTGTTTTGGTTAATATGTGGATGCCTAGGTGATGAATTAAAATGAGAAGCGTGTCATTTGTGAAAGAAATTAGTTGTTAAAATATGAAAGTTTTTGGAAGACTTTCTATTTTTAGAAAGTGAATTTGAAAATGAAAAGTTATTTTTAGAAAGTAGTTTTCAAGCAAAATGGTTTAACAAATTAACTTAGGTTTTTATAAAACTTAAGGTATAAAGATAATTAATTAAGTAATAAAAGAAAAGAAAAAAAAATATTTTTTTAGGCATGAATGGTAATCCGAATTTTAGTAAATAAAAAGAAAAATAAAAAAAAAAGTAATTAAAGTCCTAGTTATAATCTAAAACTAGTTGGACTTAATCTACAATTCTACTAGGAGGCCTATAAATATAAATCATAAATCCCTAACCCATCATTCCCTTGAGTTCGACCGGCCATAGAGAATAGGAAAAGAGAAGACGATTTTTTTTAAGGTTTTACTTTTAAGATACGATCCGATCTTTTTAATTTTAGTTTTAAATCTTTCAATTCTAGTAACTTAATTATGATGGATTAGGGTCTTAAATTAGGTTTTATAAATAAGGGTTTGAAATTTTCAGAAAGTTTATGTTATAATGATGATGGGTTAATCATTAGATCAATTGAATTAGTGATTTGATCATGTGTTAGGGGTTTGATCACCCGAACTAGTTGTGAAATTCACTACAGAATTTTAGTCAGACTAGTAGAGGCCATAACTAGATCATAAAAGATCAAATAAATAATTTACAACATACTGGAGATAACCTCAGAGAGTCTGGTCATTATAAAATCAGTGTGTAAAACAGTGACGAATTTTAGTTTTGGTTTTTATTTTTCTAAAAATACTTAGACATTGAGTTAGAGGCTC
>BQNB010195586.1:0-11357 GCA_026074375.1 Tanacetum coccineum | reverse complement strand
TTGTTCAGCAGGAGTAAGAGTTTGAATACCCTTGATCTTCTTAGACGAGTCAGAAGACCTCTTCTTTGACATAATAACGGAATCTTAGAAAGCAATACCAGACTATCTTCTTAGTGTGGGCTCGGGTTCAGATTCAGCATATGCATCAGACTTGTGTTAGTGATCTGGATGTTGTTTGTAAGCATATGCATCAGAGAGTTAACAACATCATCTCTTGTGTTAGTGATCTGCCATCCAGTTAAGGTAAGAGTTGGATGTTGTTTGGAAGCAGATGCATCAGACTCCCATAGTTTCTTTGAACTTTGGTGATCATCTTTCGAAGGAGGCTGAACTGACCCAGAAGCGACAGATTTAGGTCTTCTTCTCTTTGCTGACCTACCCTGGTATGATCCAGCTGAAGGGCCTTTATCTTTATCATCGCCTTCTTCATCATCACTATCATGCTTTCTCTTGTAGTCTTTAACCTTGACTACAACTTCCTTATCCATGGCATCTTCATCTGCTATTAAAGCTTCCATAAAAAGCTGGTATCGATGGTAGTTGGATAGGATTTCTGTTTGCAGTCCTTGTTCCTATATTCATGTGTTTTTGAAGAGAGCACTTTTAGATCAAAATTCTGCAAGAGGCCACCTTGGTTCTGTTGACCTGATGGAGTAAGTTGAATCTTGTTTTCCTCACCTTTGTTCATTTTGACTCTGAAAATATCCTTTGGACTCTTTTCAGATCTTGATTCTTGATGGACTTCCGAGGCCAGCAGCCCAGAGTATTTCTCGATTAATCTGTAGTGTTGTCGTTTCAAGAATCTTAAGGAGTAGCATCATCAAGTTTTGATCCTAGATATTTATCAACAAACCGTAGGAACTTGGGATTAGATTGAAAGCCAAAAACATCGGGCAGATGATCAGTCTTCTTGACTTTCAGACATCTCTTGCTCCAATCTTGCCACTCTTAGCTGAAGGGCGATGAATGGAGTGATTTCAGGGAGAGATGTGGTGATTTATTGTAGCTTTTTCCGTATGTTGATTGGTGGAGGAGTGACCAGTGACGACGGCTTAGTAGATGAGACATCTGTGAAGGGAGCAATCACTGGAGGAGTTGACGTTACTGTCTGATGACTTGGATCAGGTATGGTGGAATCAGACTCCTCTATAACCTTTAGTTTCTTTCCTAATCATCTTCGGTTGGTTGTCATTAAAGAAATTGATCCCAAAGTTATAAGTAGTCATCGAGATTTTTCATGGAGACATAGAACCATAAATGACTTTCTGGGAATTTTCTTCGATTGACACGTTCGTCTGTTATGAGCTTCAGGTTTTCATGAACCTTTGGGTAGGCTGTCACGAGGAATTCATCATCCATGTGCTCAGGGTTTGGTCCAGCAAGAGACACATGTAATTTTCCAGAGTTTGATCCAGTCTGGTCTTCTTGCATGGGCTCAAGGTCTGGTCCAGACACAATTCTTGCATGAGTAGCATGAACTTCTCTTGCAACAGCTTCTTCTTCAGCTTCAGTTAATTCATCATCCATGTGCTCAGGGTTTGGTCCAGCAAGAGACACATGTAATTTTCCAGAGTTTGATCCAGTCTGGTCTTCTTGCATGGGCTCAGGGTCTGGTCCAGACACAATTCTTGCATGAGTAGCATGAACTTCTCTTGCAACAGCTTCTTCTTCAGCTTCAGTTAAGCTGATAGATTTACCTAATTCCAAAGCTAAGTCTGGTTTAGGGATGATGTTGTCATGCAGGAGTGATCTCTAAGGCCTTCCGAAAAAGATCAGCACTCAGAGTAAACCATTTTTCATCAAGTTTGAAAGCTATAAACCCCAGTCTTTGCATCATGAGTCAGAGTATTCCAGAACAGCTGAATGTAGATAGAAGGGAATTTGCTGATGCAGTGAATGCCCTAACGAAGTTTGTGTTCTTGAAATATCAACTGAAATGTGGAAGATAGGATTCTTCTGCAACTTCTGTAGATCTTAGAGAAGGTTTCCCTTTCCAATCTGTAACTGTTCTGAGCAATGAAGGATCTGTTCATCTCATCTTGTAGGTTCAGGTGCAGGAATATTCTCTTCTGCCATCGTATCTGTTAAAGAATATCAACAAAGATAGACAAACATAGCATATAATCAACGTTAGATAAAGATGTTCGCCTTGAGTTTGACATGCCCTTGATATTCAGATTAGCACGAAGATATTCCACATTAGAGTCACTGGACATTGGGTTAAGTCAACATTGGTCAACCTTGGTCGATGGTCTAGAGATTATCTGATAGGCTCAATGACAAGTTAACTAAGCCTGTATGAGAGTCAACAAGACAAATGGTCCTTTGGAATAGACCTAAGAGGTTTATTGGGCTTATTGGGCCAAGACATGGACAATTAGCCTAAGACGCTGCCCAACAGATCACCAAACCGCCATGCAGTAGGTTAACATTCCGCCATCAAGAATATGCAACCGCTATCTAACATTAAGTAAGATCCAAGGCATTTTAGATTATCTTAATCTCCTAGCAGACAAATTTAACACCCTTCTTTTTCACGTCTCTTTCACATTCGATCGTTTCATACATATTGAGAGACCAAGTTAAACCGTATTATCAGACATTAGATCACTTTTTCCCCTTCAAAAATTGCAAATATGATTGCCATTTTTGATCTAGTGAATTAGAATACCAGCTAATGTACGTTGATCCACTTAATGACTGAACGAGCATGGAAAAGTATGAAACTTGTTGATGAGAATGGTCAAATACAAGAAGATTTCTCTTCTTTTGAAGATAAAGCGCACTAAAGCATACACCTTTATTTTCTTTAAGAAACGGGGCTTGTGAGATGAAGCAGGACGAATTTGACATCCAAGAAACGAGGCTTAAACTGCTGTGATCAAGCGTCATTTGATGAAGAACGAGGCCTGAACTGATGTGAACTGACGTCATCAGGAACAAGTGGAACGGGCTTGAAACATGTGTGCATCAATGCGTCATTATTCATGTTCATCAGATTTGAACTCCTTGAACCCCTAGCGTATGAGATATCAGTCTTTTTGGTAACCAAACTCTGAGTCTTTCCTTTATAGGATTAACAGATGTACCTGCACTTGAGTTAAAAGTACATGCACTAAAATAAAGAGTTTGATCGCATTCATATGGGTTAGCGATATCATCATTTGAACCATTTAGAGGTTCACTGTCAACATTGGTTGTGCTATCGGTGAACATATTTCCAGTAGGTATCCACCTAAGACCTACAGTCTTGAAAATTCTACCCGTTGGTTTCCACCTAAGACAAGATCTAGGAGTGTGTGGTTTCTCATGCATAGCAGAAGACTTATTTAGAGAAAACATTTGTCTTATAACAATCTGTCTACCAGGTTTCTGAGTATGACTCTTTGGTTCTACGGGTTTATTGTTATTTCTGGTCTTATGGGATTTATACGATAGCTCGAGATATTTAACATTTTTAGGAACTTTGTTATACAAATCATCATGATTTTCTTTAAGACACAATTCTGACAGGTTGAGCAAACGAAGTGTTTGGAGTCCGAAAAGGTAACTAGAATTCCTAGAGGTGATTACTAGAGTAGAACATTTGATGGCACACAACTACTCTTAGATACATGCAAACACCTAGATATGTTCCTAAGATTTGGTATACAAGCATTAAGAGTGTGGTGTGTTCTAGTAGAGGCCAAATCCCTAGGAATAGGAATCATATTTCTCTCTTCTGTCTTTTTCCTATCTTCCTCTAGAAAGTAAGTATGAGCCATATCATTAGAACCATACGATTCCTTTTGACTATTCCTAGAAGAGCTAGGTGCATTCACATGATGAGGTTTTGCAGGAGCAGATTCTCTAACTTTAGGCAAATAATGAGGAGTGACTATTTTTGACAAATCATTTTTCTCATCAACTTTGGAGGCAAACCGTGGTCTTGAAATTCTAGGTCGTTCAGACGTAAACGCATTCGGTTGTCTAACAACTAAATGGTTTCTAGATGGTTGTAAAGGCGGTTTCCCCAAAATTGATGCTTTGGCAAACTTAGTTTCCACGCTATTTCCTTTTAACTTTCTAAGTTCATTTTTTAATGCCGCATTTGCAAAAACCTTTTCCTGAATCTGAGCTTTTAAATCAGCATTTTCAACAGACTTTTGATTAATTTGAGAAATTAAAGAGTCATTGTTGTCTTTATTCTGAACTCGTGTCTTTTTAATTGAATCATAAAGTTCTTTGTAAGTCTGTTTCAAATGCTCATTTTCTTTATGTAATTGCTCATTTGCTGCAAGTAATTTAGCCACACTGTGTTCTAATTCGATGTTAATAGTTTCAATTACATCTATATCATTTTTAACTTTGGCTTCATTACTTGCATCCTTCACACTTTTAATTTGATTCTTCAAGTCGCAAATTAGTGTGGTTTTTGCCTGTAGCTGAGCTTTCAAATCATTTATCACAAAAAATTCACGAAATTCAGGAAAGCCCTGATTCTTACATGGTTTGTTACTTTGAAAACTTTCTTCCTTTTGTTGTATTGAAATTTCAAGTGAAATACAATGTTTTTCAAAAGGTTTGTAATAAATCTGTGTCTGAAAGTTCATTGTAAATTCTATCTTTTCAAACCATATGTCCTTTCGTTTCGAAAAGCTCAGCTCTAAGCAAAGGCTTTTAACTTGTTCAACATCTTGGACGTATCTGACTCCTCCACTAGGACACATATTTGTTGAATCAGGATGGGATGCTATCAATAGTTTCCGCAGATGTGTGTCATAACTGGGTTCAGATTGCACATAATGTGTGTGTTCATTTCAGACAAGTACTATTATGTGGAGCAGTCAATGTTTTACTCAGAAATGGTACTTGGCTCATTTACTTGTTGATATCTACATCCAATAGCATGTGAGCTATGATTTCCTGAACTTCTACTTGTATCCTGCTTGTCTGAATATGTCCCATTGCCTTCGATGGTAACCATCCCACCATCTAATGCCTTGACGTCCATGCTCACTTTAGCTTCCAGTGTTGTACTTTCAGTGACCAAGCACTTGTGCTGCTGTAACTGAGTTTCATTCTCTGATTTGCTGATTGCGTTGTTATTTTCTGACTCTATCAACTGCTTTTTGATACAATCAAACTATCATCCACTGCTTGAATCGGATTGATCTGAACATCTTGTGATTGTAGCTTGAAGCTTTTATTAATTTCATGTTCATGAAGTATTTCATCATTCAACTGTCTTCCATTCTCCTTTGTGCGTGTTTAACTTCATTTTCCTGTGTGCACTGCGTAATATACCCATATTGAAGTACACTTTCATGAAGACATCTACAAGGCATTATCTAGGGTACTCTGATAAAATTACGGTCTGTAAGTTTTCTAGGACCACAGTACATGTACATGTTGAAAGCGTACGAGCCAAACATGTGAGCTCTATATGATTCTGAAGAGTTTATCGCTGGTGAGGCAAAATATTCTTTGAACTGCAAGCGGATGATACTTCAAGACAAGTCTTTGCATGAACCTCATGAAGATTCTCTCTTTTAAATTGTAGCTTTAATTGATCCAAATTATGGAACATCTTTAATCCGAAAGTCTGATGCTCTGCACCGAAGAACGCGAGAAATGCAGGTTTAAATGCATCAGCAGCACGAGATAACTTGTTGTGATAGAGATTACTAAGATGTGTTTCGAGCTGTTCAAACCATAGCATGCGTACGGAGTGCAATTGTTTTACAACCAGTTGTGTCTCGTGCAGCTCTATCTCTTGAAAATTAGAAATCAAAGATTCCATTATAAATTCGATGTGTGAAATGAAATTAAGGATCTTAAGTAGATTAAGTGATTGATGTTGTGGTTTTGAATCCAATTAACGTTCACGGGATTTTACAAGTCTCTGATTTAAACCGTTAAAAAGTTTAACGGGATTTTACAAAATCAATAGAAAACCGTGAATGAATAATTGTTTGTTGTTGAGGTTTGATCGTTGTAAGATTAATGACATTTAAGACCTGTTTAGGTTGACGGTTTGTTATTTGGCCCTAAAATATTTGAATTTTGACCAAAACACAAAATTTACCCTATTACCAAAATTTAAATTTTGTGTAAAAATTAGCTAAAAAAAGCTATTGAAAAAAAATAATTTTCTTAATTTTTCCCGCCAAAAATAATTTGAATTTTTTAACAAAATTTTTACCCTATTACCAAAATTTAAATTTGGTGTAAAAATGAGCTAAAAAGGCTATAGGAAAAATTAATTTTTTTTCTTAACTTTTCCCGCCAAAAGTACTCTTCTTTTTTTTACCCGCTGCCTAGGATGATTGCAAACAGCCGCCTAAAAAAAAAATTCAAACTGCCACCAAAATTATAGCCAAACCGCCGCCTGGTTGATTTCAAACCGCTGCCTAAATAAAACTAAGCAAACCGCCGTGATTATTTGAGCAACTCGCCGCCTGTTTTAAGTAACTCGCCGGCTATATTTTTGATTAAATTAATCAACTCGCCACCTAGTTGGCAAACCGCCATCAAACATGGCAAACCGCCGTGAAACAAATAGCAAACCGCCAGCAAAATTGGCAAACCGCCGCCAATATTAAACTAATTTATGAGCAAAAAAGCGTTGAACCTCTTTTTTCCTTCCCCCTTTTCTTCCCTTTCTACCAATTCCGGATCTTGTCCCCTTTTTCTATCAAACCGCCACTTAGAATATATTATTATATTCAAACCACCACGATGAACATCGGTACGAATTAAGCCAAATCAACTCAAATATGCTTCTTAACCACGAATTTAAGCTATAAACATGTCATACTAGGATGGCATATGAAGATTAAGCTTCCAATAACATGTATTTCTTCGTGGATCATCAAAAATGAAGCAACTCTCCATGAAGAACACCAAACTTTTTAAGCTTATAATTCGAACTTGGAGCTTATGTAAGCCTTGGAATGATAAACACAACAAAACCTTATGAATGTGTAGAACAAAAGTAAAGAACAAGATTAAGCAACAAATAATCCCAAAAATAATTTTGAGCCGTGGGCTATTTTAAGCCAAAATAAGCCACGAATTTGTTTCTTTTCAACCACAAATGAATCACGAATCCACCCTTGAAGCTCTGATGCCAATTGTAGGATCCCGAATTCATACAAACATGTATAGATCTAGAGAGAGAAGTTAGTGAGAGAATGGTGAGAGGGAAATAAGAAAAACAACACTAAGAGTTGTTTGTAAAATGAATAAGATGCTTTACCTTTCCAAAGTTAGATGAGGTATTTATAGTTCTTACAAAACACGGGTATTAGTACCCGGTTCGAATACCGGAAAGTCATAAGTTTAACTAATAAACTAGAGACTATAATGAACAGTTAAACTACGGAGTTGTATTCGTTATAATAGTTGCATACACTCGGAACTCTTGTGGTCCACACTTATATTTATTTAAACCTATGATCTCACCAACTTTATGTTGATGTTTTAGCATGCATTTTCTCAGGTCCTTAAATTGCAAACATCATGGGTATTATCATGGAGTCTCATTGTTAGAGTCACCCACTGCGGTTGCGTCACATGGAGATTTTCTGCATAAACTGCATTACATTTGTGTGGACGTTTTTCAAATACTTTATCTTTGTTGATGAAACAATAGATGTATTTGTGAAATTTTATTTTATATGAATGTATCGAATGGATGCCTTTTCAAAACGACTCACTTAGAAGTCGTTCTTTATATTTGTGTGTTTCTTGTGATATGAAGTCACGCCACTAGTTTTTCAGCTGTGATATTTTAGTGGTGTGACAAAAAGTTTTGCCTAATTTCTAACCTTTGTAGTGAAATCATTTTATCAATCCTGGAACACCAAAAAGGCACAAAGAATTTAGCAGATTAAGGGCTTGTTTCTTTTTTTCTTGAGATTAAGAAGTAGATATATATATGTCTAGTTTTTGCTCTTATTAAAGAAGAGGGGTTTTTGTGAGTCCTACCCAATAAGGAGGGAATAAGGTTGGGCTCATCATTAAGATGAGTTTAAGGAAAAAAAAGAAACAAGCCCTTAATCTGCTAAATTCTTTGTGCCTTTTTGGTGTTCCAGGATTGATAAAATGATTTCACTACAAAGGTTAGAAATTAGGCAAAACTTTTTGTCACACCACTAAAATATCACAGCTGAAAAACTAGTGGCGTGACTTCATAGCACAAGAAACACACAAATATAAAGAACGACCTCTAAGTGAGTCGTTTTGAAAAGGCATCCATTCGATACATTCATATAAAATAAAATTTCACAAATACATTCTTATTGTTTCATCACAAAATATAAAGTAGTTTGAAAAACGTCATCAAATGAATGCAGTTTATGCAGAAAATCTCCATGTGACGCAACCGCAATGGGTGACTCTAACAATGAAGACTCCAATGATTAATACCCATGAGTTTGCAATTTAAAGGACATGAGAAAAATGGCATGCTAAAACGTCAACATAAAGTTGGTGAGATCATAGGTTTAAATAAATATAAGTGTGGACCACAAGAGTTCCGAGTGTATGCGACTATTATAACGAATACAACTCGTAGTTTACTGTTCATTATAGCTCGTAGTTTATTAGTTAAACGTATGACTTTCGGTATCGAACCGGGTACTAATACCCGGTGTTTTGTAAGAACTATAAATACCTCTTCTAACTTTGGAAGAGGTAAGCATCTTATTCATTTTACACACACTCTTTAGTGTGTTTTTCTTATTTCTCTCTCAACCATTCTCTCTCTAACTTTCTCTCTCTAGATCTATACATGTTTGTATGAATTCGGGATCCTACAATTGGCATCAGAGTTTAAGAGTGGATTCGTGATTCATTTGTGGTTGAAAAGAAACAAATTCGTGGCTTATTTTGGCTTAAAATAGCCCACGGCTCAAAATTATTTTTGGGATTATTTGTTGCTTAATCTTGTTCTTTCTTTGTTCTACACATTAATAAGGTTAGTGTGTTATCATTCCAAGGCTTACATAAGCTCCAAGTTCGAATTATAAGCTTAAAAAGTTTGGTGTTCTTCGTGGAGAGTTGCTTCATTTTTGATGATCCACGAAGAAATACATGTTATTGGAAGCTTAATCTTCATATGCCATCCTAGTATGACATGTTTATAGCTTAAATTCGTGGTTAAGAAGCATATTTGAGTTGATTTGGCTTAATTCGTACCGATGTTCATCGTGGTGGTTTGAATATAATAATATATTCTAAGTGGCGGTTTGATAGAAAAAGGGGACAAGATCCGGAATTTAAGGTAAAGGTCAACGGCGGTTTGCTCATAAATTAGTTTAATATTGGCGGCGGTTTGCCAATTTTGCTGGCGGTTTGCTATTTGTTTCACGGCGGTTTGCCATGTTTGATGGCGGTTTGCCAACTAGGTGGCGAGTTGATTAATTTAATCAAAAATATAGCCGGCGAGTTACTTAAAACAGGCGGCGAGTTGCTCAAATAATCACGGCGGTTTTGATTAGTTTTTAATTTAGGCAGCGGTTTGAAATTCAACCAGGCGGCGTTGGCCTATAATTGGTGGCAGTTTGATTTTTTTTTCAGGAGGCTGTTTTGCAATCATCCTAAGCAGCGGGTAAACAAAAAAATTATTTTGGCAGGAAAAGATAAGAAATTTTAATTTTTCCTATAGCCTTTTTAGACTCATTTTTTACACCAAATTTAAATTTTGGTAATTGGGGTAAAAATTTTGTAAAAAATTCAAATTATTTTTTGGCGGAAAAAATTTAGAAAAATTATTTTGTTTTTCTATAGCTTTTTTTAGCTACATTTTTACACAAAATTTAATTAAAATTTTGGTAATAGGGTAAATTTTGTGTTGTTGGTAAATTACAAATATTTTTTAGGGCCAAATAACAAAACAGACAAACTAAACAGGTATTAAATGTACATTAATCTTACACGATCAAACCTCAACAACAAACAATTATTCATTCATGATTTTCTATTGATTTTGTAAAATCTCGTTAAACTTTTTAACGGTTTAAATCAGAGACTTGTAAAATCCCATGAACGTTAATTGGATTCAAAACCACAACATCAATCACTTAATCTACTTACGATCCTTAATTTCATTTCACACATCGAATTTATAATGGAATCTTTGATTTCTAATTGTCAAGGATAGTAGATGCACAAGACACAACTGGTTGTAAAATAATTGCACTGCGTACGCATGTTATGGTTTGAACAGGTCGAAACACATCTTAGTAATCTCTATCACAACAAGTTATCTCGTGCTGCTGATGCATTTAAACCTGCATTTCTCGCGTTCTTCGGTGCAGAGCATCAGATTTTTGGATTAAAGATGTTCAATAATTTGGATCAATATAATATACTATTTAAAGGAGAATCTTCACGTGGTTCATGGCAAAAGACTTGTCTTGAAGTACTCCGCTTGCAGTTCAAAGAATATTTTGCCTCACCAGCGATAAACTCTTCAGATCATATAAGTCAATGTTGGCAGGACGCCTTTCAACATGTACATGTACTGTGATCCTGAAACTTACAGACGTAATTTAATCGAGTACCTAGATATGCTTGTAGCGGCCATTCATAGAGTTGTAAACACATATGGTATATTACACATGAAGGAAAATGATGTTATTGCACTAAAGGAGAATGGAAGACAATTGCATGATGAAATACTTCATGAGCATCAAATTAAGTGTCAAGATGCAGTCACAAGATATTCAAATCAATCTGGTTCAAGCAGTGGATGATAGTTTGATTGTATCGAAAAACAGTTTGATAGAGTCAGAAAACAACAATGCACTCAGCAAATTAGAGATTGAAACTCAGATGCATATGCGAGAGGAAAAGGTCGATATGCGTGAAGCATTAGATATCGGGTTGGTTGTCACAGAAAGCAGTGGGACGAATCCCGACAAGCAGGATACAAGTAGCAGTTCAGAGAATTATACCACACATGCCGTGGATGCAAATATCAGACCAATAAATGACGAAGAGCCATTTGCTGAGGTACAATTGACTGCTCAACACAATATCCTTGCTAATGAACAACAACATACTGAGCAATCTGAACCCAGTTATGACACATATCTGTTGGAAACTATTGATAGCAATACCACTCCTAATTCAACAAATATGCGTCATAGGGGAGGAAAGATTGTCCAGGATGCTGAACAAGTAAAAAGTCCTTTACTTAATGCTGAGTTTTTCAGAACGAAAGATCTGGTTGAAAATGATGTTTACAATGAACTTTCAAACAGATTTTTAAAACTTAAAAAACATTGTATTTGTTAGCCTCAATTTATTGAGTCAAACAAGGAAGCTCGGTCACACTACGATGGAGCTTCGGTCTTTAATTAGTTAAT
>BQNB010195585.1:0-11357 GCA_026074375.1 Tanacetum coccineum | reverse complement strand
GTGAGTTGAATGGAGGTATGTTCGCCCCTATTTATAGTGTTGAAGACCCTTGGTGGCCAAGGAAACTTGGTGACCAAGTTAGGACATGTGGGGGGTGATGTGGAGAAGCTATGGAGTGCTAAGGAATGAGTCATGTAAGCTAGAAACTATCATGAAGGATATGGATCATCCTTGTTGTGCCGCGGGTGGTTTGGAGAAAAAGAAATAGATGTGGCCAATTTAAAGACCAAGAGATGGAATTGTGTGGTGCTTGTATGCATGGTTAGTGTTTAAAATGGGTCAAATAAAGAAAAAGGTGTACGCAGGTTCAATAGGCACGGGTTAGGGTTTTATGCTTCATTTTTCGAGTACATTGAATTAGAAATGATAGATTAGGGAATGTAAGACTTGTATTAAGAGTTTACAATAATATTTGATTAGTGGTTTGTGTTTTAAAATGGGTGAAAATGGGTAAATGGGTCGCGAGTTGCTTTTAGGGTTTGAACTAGGGTTTTTACAATTTAATTCGTGTACATTTGTGATATAATGATGGAATATGATTTGTAAAGTTGTAAATTATGTATCTACAACTTATTTGAGTAATGGTTTAGGTTTAAAATGGATAAAAACCAAGAAACGGGTCTCGGTTTAGTATTTAGCTCAAGTTAGGGTTTCTTGGTTTGAATATGCGGAATTTCATGAAATGAGAATGAAAATGGATTGTAAATGAAGTGTATTGATTGCTTGTAACTTGTACTTAAGATATTGTACAGAATTCCTTAGTAAAACGGAGGTAAAATAGCTATTTTGAATATCGTACATTAATAGCTTGTACATTATGCTTTAAAGGCTTGTACCTTATTTTGGAAGGAATTCATATTCAAATGAGATGTTATAATACTTGTACATGTGCTTTGATTACTTGTACATTGATTTTATATGTATACATTACATATAGTTAGGGTTTAAAGGTAAACATTTAACGTTTAATGCCTGTTTTGATATAACATTGCAAATGGTATATTATATGATTAATGTACTTTGTAAAAATGATATTAAGATATTGACTTGACATATTAGGATGTTTATATGATATAAACATAGATATAGATGGCATAGGTAGGTTGCGTGAGCTCGTTAACTTTAGTTATGCAAGTAATGTAATAAAGTGAAAATTTTCCCCGTAAAAAGGTGGTTCATATATAATAGATAGATAGTACATTGCATCTAACTTAATAGATGGATATTTATATTGATAAAAATTGCGGGTTGTTATATAGAATGTCATTCTTGATCTTCTTGATGAATAGTCTTGTCAATTGTCCCCCTTCTGAATCCTTTCTCAATTAAGTAGGTAGATAAATTCTCATACCAAGCTCTAGGAGCTTGATGAAGACCATATAGAGCTTTCTCTACCTTGTATACTTTATCTGGAAATGCTGGATCCACAAAACCTGGAGGTTGGCTAACATATACCTCCTCTTCTATAGTGCCATACAAAAAAGTAATCTTTACATCCATTTGGTACACAATGAAGTTCATATATGATGCATAAGCCAAAAATAACCTTATTACTTCAATCCTAGCAACAAGAGCAAAAACCTCATCATAGTCTATGCCTTCTTCTTGTCTAAAACCCTGTGCTACCAGTCTAGCTTTATTTCTAACCACAATCCCTCTCTGATCCTTTTTGTTCCTGAAGACCCACTTAGTGCCAATAGCCTTCTTACCATAAGGTAAATCCACCAATGTCCAAACATTCAGTAGTATGAACTGGAGAAGCTCTTCTTGCATAGCTTTTACCCAGCTTTCTTCATCCAAAGCCTAAGTTACCTTCTTTGGTTATATCAGAGAGAGAAAACAAGCAAATAGATAGTTTTGGTAATCTTTGTGATTTGTTCTTCTCTGCTTATTTAAGAATGTGATCAAACCAGCTTCATGCTGCTTGTGCATCCTTCTTGTCTGAACTGTAGAGTCCACTTCTCCAATAATTTGAGCTTTAGGATGATCCTTATCAATTTTGGTTGTGGGAATAGGACTGGCACCTATGGTTGTTTCCAAGTTGTTCATGTTAACCTCTGCACCCACATCTTCATCATCATAGTCATTTCCAAAAATACCAGCATCTTAGAGATTTGTAGTATCCTCCAAATCAGGTATGAGAGGATCAATAGGATCATGAGCATTGGAATGAGTGGCAGCATTAATAGGAGTAAAGATCCTGTAGGAATTGTTGTCCTCCTTGTCTTGTTCAAACAAACTTTCATACTCATTCCTTTGCTCTTTTTGTCTTTCATGATTCTCATTAGAGAAATATGAACTAACAGTATTAACTGGTGAATTAACAATATTAAGTCTGTTAGTACTGTTAGCATGAGTATCCTCTCCTGAACCATTCATGTCTTTTTCTTTTGCTGGATCCTTAACTTCATTCTTCTTTCCAGCATCATCGTTAGGTGAGGACTCATCTTCCTCAAAAATTAAAGGAACATAGGAGCTTGTATGCAGCAATGGTAATAGTATGTATTCTTGATCAGGTGTTTTCTCTTTTCCGGCTTGTCCTGCATCAGAATTAGTCTCTAAACCTGCATTATCGTTAGTTCTATTTCTTGCACTGACTGGTTGATAATTCATAGTACTTGTTAAAGTATCAATATCAAACAGCCATTGTGGTCCACTTCCTACAACATTTGGTTTATTTTCAAGAAAGTTTACATGCAGGTTATCTTCTACCTTCCTAGTCATACTATTGAATACTCTAAAAGCCTTGCTATTTATAGAGTAACCAACTAGGAATCCCTCATCAGCCTTGCCATCAAACTTGCCTAGGTGATCAAGGGTGTTAAGAATAGTAACTGGACAGCCAAAAGGTCTCATAAAACTTATAATAGGTGTTCTACCAATTAAAAGTTCATAAGGGGTCTTATTATGAGGTTTAGTCACTAATACTCTATTCTGTACATAACAAGCAGTATTAACTGCTTCAGCCCAAAATGATATAGGTAAAAATAAATTTGCCAACATAGTTCTAGCTGCCTCTATGAGAGTCATGTTCTCTCTTTCAGCAACTCCATTTTGTTGTGAAGTTCTGGCATTACTAAATTCCCTTTTAATCTCTTTGATCCCACAGAACTTATTCATTTCATAATTCTTAAAGTCAGTCCCATTGTCACATCTGATGATTTTAACTTTGTGATTTAACTGGTTTTCTATGCCTGTGATGAAATTTTTAAGGATTGAACTAGTCTCATCCTTTTTAGCTAAGAAGAAAACCCAACTAAATCTGCTATAGTCATCTGTGACTACTAGGCAATACATCTTACCCATGATACTATTTACAAATGTAGGTCCAAATAAGTCCATATGCAAGATTTGTAAAGGTGTGACGATAGAATTCACAAGCTTTGTCTTACAGGAGGCCTTGCGTTGCTTCCCTTTCTCACAAGCAACACAAGTGTGGTCATTTTCAAAAAGCTTTGAAGGTAATCCTCTAACAAGATTTCCCTTTACAAGTTTATTCATTGTTTTAAAATTTATATGACCAAGCCTCCTATGCCACATATTAGACTCATCATTTGTGGCCTTTGCAAACAAACATGTTAAACCATTTGAAGGAACAATGTTCTTTAGGTCAAAACTGTACATATTATCTTTCCTGGGAATCTTAAGCATTAGTTGGTTTTCATCAGGTAGCTTAAAATCAGGAGAAAGAATAAGACATTCAGTTTCAGTAAAAAAAACACTATTCTTCATGTCACACATCTGTGAGATACTAAACAGGTTAAACTTAAGTTCTTTCACAAAGTACACATCTTCAAAGTCTAAATTTTCAGTTTTATTTCTACCTTTTCTTGTTATTTTACCTCCCTTAGAACTGTCTGCAAATGCAACAAATCCTCTATCATGATCTTGATAATCTATAAGATAAGACTTGTTTCCTGTCATATGCCTGGAGCATTCACTATCAAAAATTCCTGTATCTTTCAAAGCAACATGTGGATCACCTTGCATATCAAACACAAGAGACTTAGTTTCTCTTGGGGACCTAAGCCATTACTGACTTGAGCCTACCTGTTGGATCAACATAGTTAAATCACTTACAAATGTATGATCTACTGTTTTTTGAGACATCATCTATTTCTTTACCCTTAGGTCTCCAATTAACCCCTTGTTTCCCTGCAGTACTTAACACACTTTTTCCTTTAGCAGTATTAACAGAAATTGTTTTAGTAGTATTAACTTTATTGTTCAAAATTCTGTTTTTAAGTACTGTTTGTTGGTAAAAGGGTCTTTTAGGAGGTGAATGTGACTTTTGAGGAACATTTGATCTAGGTTTTGCAACATGCACAAAGGTTTTAAAACCAGTAGTATTAATAGGCCTGGCAGTACTAACAGGTACCGCTGCTTTTGAAGAGCTTTGCCTAGCAGTACTAATTAGTACTAGTCCAGACTTGGTTAAAACTGCTGTTGGTACCAGTTCCCTTTTTCACATCGTTCAAAACAGGTTTTTGTACCATCCTTTTATCATGAAAATCACAGTCCTTAATTAGATGGTTAAAACTCCCACACACAAAACAAGCTTTAGGTGTAAACTGAAATCTAACTCCTAATTTCTTAGACATTGGCTTATTCCAGTTAGTACTGTTATTCCTAGGGATTTCACTAATTTTCCTAGGTTCATTTGCTTGCTTAGGTTTTGTTTGAACATTTTCAATCTCCCTAAACTCAGACTCATCCTCATCACTATCAGACACCCATTCTTTAATTATTGGGGCATCTGAAGTTTTCTTAGTCTCATTAGAGGAATTTTCACTGACACTTTTATTAGCCTCAACACCATATTCAAATTAAGACTGTTGAAACTCCTTGAGGCTAGAATTCAAAAAATCAATAGTTGGAGGTGCAAATAAGCTTATAGGTGGAGGTGCAACAGCATTATAGTTATCAAACCCTACACCTTTTCTACTGTTATCTGTTATTTGATTCTCTAGCAATGTACCTGGGCTTTTAGAAGCATTTTCATACAAGTTAATTTTAAACAGATTGCTCTCTTGTTCTTTCTTAAGATTTTCTATCTGTATTTTAAGAGCATTGATTTCTGAGTCCTTAAATGAGGCATCTCTTTTCAAAACAGCAATTTGATCACAAAATACAACCTTATTTTTCTTATAGAAAACTAGTTGTTCTTCCACAGAAGCTAGACCTCTTTGATAGTTTGCTAGATCAAACTCAGACTTATTGAACTCTATTCTTAAATTATCATACTAATCTTTAAGAGTTTCATAGTTTTTAAGACAAGAGTTAGAACAAGTTCTGTCATTGAGTATCTCTGAATCTGAGAAAACCATGAGAGCCATGTTAGTAGGAACTTCCTCATCAGCCATAAAGCTCCAATCAAAACCTGCTCCATCAATAGCTATCATTGCTGTGGGAGTGGTATCTTCTACATTCACTGTCCTTTTAGAGTTATCCTGACTCATGTTCTTGTTGTCTTGATTCCTTTGCATGTTTTCATGATTTCTTGGACCTCTACATTCCCTAGTAAAATGCCCTATCTTATGACAATTAAAGCATTCTACTTTTGATTTGTCATATCCAGCCACATCACTCCCATTTATGGTGATATTCTTACCAGTTCTTAGGTAATATTCCCTTGCCCTCATACTGAGTAATGCTAGTTGCCACTTTAGATCTATTTCCTCAAGATCATCTTCATGAATATGTTCTAGATCTTCATGCACTATTTGAGATCCATCAGGTTGATTAGCCAGAAAAGCATAGACTGTTGCATCACTTAAGTTAGCAGAATTAGAACTGGCAGTGCTGACAGGTGTAACAGTACTAACTTGAACACTAGCAGTATTAACATCATTGGTACTGCTAGGAGTAGAGACAAAGGCCACATTCTGTGAGCTTGAGTTAGAGCTTGAACTAACAGTGCTTTTTACTTCTTGTTCAACAATTTTAAAGTTTTTGTAAAGATCATCAAAACTCATCTTGTCCAGATCTGGATTGTTTCTCCATACCACCACATGAGTGTTCCATTCAGCAGGCAAACTCCTCAAGAACTTTAAGTTCAGATCTTCTTGAGAGATGATTTCCCCCAAGATGGCCAACTGACTTGCAATTTTTTGAAGCCTATTGAAGATTGAGTCAAGTGACTCTGTACTAGGAGCATTAAAGTTTTCATACATCTGCTTCAATAGTGTCTTCTAGGTCTTTTTTGTGGCCTCATTGCCACCAAATCTAGCTTGTATTGCTTCAAACAAGGTCTTGGCATCTTTGTATTTACTGTATGTTAAGAGATGTTCATTAGGTAGCGCCATTAACAACATGCTTCTAGCCTTTACATCATTTTTCTTCTGAATCTTCTCTTCAGTGGTAACTAGAACTGTTACAGTTGTTGATGTAGAGGTACCATCTTCATTTGTTATTGTTCGTGTTGTGGGTTTAAAAGAGTTTCCATTTTCTATAACCTCTCAAAGATCATAATCTTGAATTTGAAAAAATTGCTCTATCCTGATCTTCCACATCTCATAGTCACCTTGTTTCAGAAGAGGTAACTTTGCCAAAGCATTGTTTTGGTTTGTTTCTAGATCCATCTTTTTGTATTAGTAAAGAGTTCTTCTTGATCAAGGTTTCAGAACACAAGCTCTGATACCACTTGTTGTTCCCCTTTAGATCTTGACTAGCTTGTTAAGGCTTTAGTTATCTTAGATAGATCTAAAACAACTAGAACAGAAACCTTGTAATATATCTTAGTTTCTAATGTCCAAAGTCTCGTTAATATTTATATGGTTTTACTTACTATTGGGTGAATGTGTGAAGGCATATTAAAATACATAGTTTAGTAAAAGAATGAAACAACGCATCTCAACCATCTGAGTTGCGTCTCAGTTTTATAAAATAAATCCGTGGATTAGTTTATAACTATAGTATAAATAGCTAGGACTAGTTTAGAAAAGGCTTTGCATGAAAGGGCTAATTTTGATAACAACAACAACATACAAGTACTAAATTCTAAAAATATTACTATGCGCTAGCATGCAGACGCAACACTCGTGTGAGCATTTCTGTTTCCGATTCGTTTAGTATAAGGAAACTAAAACCATTTACATAAACATCCTTTTACCCTTGGTTTATACAGTAAGGAAATTTAGACAATAGCTGCTATCTTCAATATAAAGCTCTTATGTCACATGACCCGTTTATAGATCCGAAACCCGATTCGTTATGTCTAATAATATCATATCAACTATGTTTTCGTTTTCGTTCGGCTAGTGACTTAAACAGAATTTTGTGAACATCAACAACCATTTTTGTTATAATGATCTTTTATAGTCTTGTAAGTGACATATTTTAAGACGTAGAAAAGTAGACATATTACGATCAACAAATAAAGCATGAACGCGAATCAAAGAGTATACCTCCAAGCCAAACGGAACGATTCGAGATAAAAATGAACACCAACTCGAACCCCAGTGAACAAACTGAAATCATGACTCGAGCATGATTACAAATATGATCGCGATCACGAACACTAACTCAAACCACTGGCAACTCCCGCCGTGAACACACGAAGTTCTAACACATTGCATGATCATCGCAGAGCTAAACATAAGCATGGCCGTGAACACAAGCATGAACAACACGGGACATGAACACATAGTCGTAGCTTGAGTAATGTTTGACGTGAACCAACTTTGATCATGGCGCATCTCTTCCTCCCTCTCGTTTTCTTCTCTCGATGAGATTTAGGGTCGATGAGATTTATTGTGATTGATTAAAGAGATGGGGATGATGGACTTTATAGACTAATTTTTGTAACAGGAGACGTGTGGATGAGTTTGGGTTTGCCGTCTTATTTAGCAAATGATAAAAGAGATGAAGAGGGTCACGAGTTTGAATGTTAGTCAAATGTTCTTATCTTATTTTCTTCTTTTGTCACAAATGCTCATGTATATCTGTATATGTAAAAGTAAGTGAAAACATGAAACACGTGTAAATAAAATGGACAACACTGAAGGGATAAAAAGAAATTATTGACTAAGGGCTTCAACGTCAAACTAGTGATTTTGAAATGTAACACCCCCAAAATGCGATACGCAGCGGAATACAACGATTGGGGTGTTATTTCATAATACATGCACACGAGTCTCGGTAAACGTTCAAAGATACGTTTATAAAACCCAATTTTTATTTATCAGAAAGATCAGAGTTACATTGGTCCCAAAAGGTAATAGACAATTCTACTATTTTACATGTCTTAATACGACTTCCATTTCTAAAACAATGTTTTTATTAAATGACACTATTCACCGAATCACCGTCCTTGACATCCGCGTTCCGTTCCATCCAAGCCATCAACAGCAAATAACCTGAGATACATGCTTAAAAACGTCAACAAAACGTTGAGTGAATTCATAGAGTTTACAAATAATAGTTAGAACGCATATTTTGGTTCCACAAAACATATAACGTTGGCTCGTAAGTCAAGTTATAAAAATAGTGTTTCCAACTACAGAGCCCGTGTACCGAAGCTTAACACATTCATCCCGTAGGATGAAATCATGTCCGAGAAGTATGCCACTTCTCCTAATACTAACCATAAAATGTCCGTTACAGGGTGCTCACCGTCGGATCCAAACCCCGAACAGGGTTGTCAAACCCAATAGATCTATTTAATGCATTAGCGCTTACCAACATATGGTAACTAACAATCATACAGCAAAAGACATATACTAAGTAGTGATTGGAATCATATTCAAGTAACAAAAACAGTTTGCGTTCAATTTCACAAAACAAGCAATATATCCCCCTCGCGGGTTTAAAAACATTTAAAACACTTAAAAGCGAGGCTATGAACTCACCTTGATCAAAAGTCGTTGATCAAACAATGAAGTCTAGCACGAAAATCCACAAACGCGATCACGACCTATAATTAGAGTCGCTCGATTACTATACCGAAAAGTATAATCAACGATGCGTACATCGTATCAACAAAATCATATATATATTGTATATATATATACATATATATATATATATATATATATATATATATATATATATATATATATATATATATATATATATATATATATATATATATATATATATATATATAGGAAGGTTAAAATAAAAAGACAAATATTCGTGAGAAGGATAAAAAGAAAACATTTTTTTAAAAAGTTCTCGAAAAATTCAAAAAAAATCCAAAAATCAGGTATTTTGGTGCAGAAAACTTTTTGTAGGATAAAAAGAAAACTTTTTTTAAAAAAGTTCTCAAAAAATTTCAAAAAAAATCCACAAAATCAGGTATGTTGGTGCAGAAAACTTTTGTAAAAGAAGTTTTTCTAATTTTGAGTTTTCATTCGTTTTTTTAATGCACAAAAAAATAAAATTTGATGCACAAAAAATTTTTGATGCACAAAAAATTTTTGATGCACAAAAAAACGATTTAATGCACAAACGTTTTTTTTCATAATTTTTTTTCGCCAAAAATATTCACTTTAAAAAAAACTTCCTTCAATATTAGGTTGCACCTTAGATCCCAAAACCCCACAATATTAGGTTGCGATCGTTCTTTTATTTATATCATTCATCGCTTAAGCGAATATTTTCTATGTTAGGAAACTTTCTATTTTTGAAAAGTTACTATTTTCATAAAGTTACCATATTTGGTAAGTCTCGTTATCAAAATATATTTGTGATAATATTTAATTATCTCGTCGAACCCTCGACATTCAATGTGGTTATTACTTACTCATATCGATTTTATATTTCGATTATTATAAAAGTTTCTATTTTTAGAATCTACTCCGTTCGTATCCATCGTTAAGTCTAAAATGTCCTACTATTAATAGTAATAACGTTTTAATTATTTTTATATCATCCGACAAGTTTAGTGTTAACCCGTTGACTTTTTAAAGTCAACATTTGACTTTCTTTAACTTTTATACTTATATTTATTTTTATCCAAATCTGACCCGTGCCAAACGACCCTCTAAATTACATTTTTATGATTCGGACAAAGAAGATATTTTATGCGAAACGATATTCCGGACAACCTTTTAGTTTTAGCCGAGGCCTGAATCTCGACAAACAATGACCAAAACGCCCTTTTTTATTTTTAATAAAAACGCAGCAGTTTGACCATCGGTTTTGACCCGCTATATCACGTTTTCGTGATTTTGACCAAAAAAGACTTGATAGAAAACGTCATTCCGGACAACTTTCGTGTTTCGCCGGAAGGCTGAAACGGACTCAAAAGTGCCCAAAATTGTCGTTGAAAGTCAGATTAGCAAGCTATTTACTAAACATAGCTGGTTGAAATTTATAAATTTTTCAAAACTTGTTTTCGCTCTAGTTTCTTCGTTATTAGGAGTTAGAAGCTCTACCTTATATCAAAATGATCGTCTCGGAAAGCTTTATCATATTCAAATGCCCAAAATTAGAAAAAATAATATTTTCGACACCCAAACGGCCTGTCAAACTTTCTGTTCGAATTTACCATTTTGAAAACCCATTAAAAACATATTTTTGGCTTCCGACAACCTCAAGTCTACATCATTTAGCCTATTCGACGCAAGTACAATCGGCTTTCATCACATATATTATACGAAATCGAATCAAATAAGCAAACCAAACAAAACAAATGACAAAGAGAATACTCACAACAACACACGAGGTGTTGATTTCGGCCTCTTTTGTGGTTCGAACCCACGGTCAAAAACACGAACACAAAACCAATCGGATTCCAACTAAACCAACTCGATTACAACGCTAATCTAACCATTTTAAATCATTATACAAGCCGAAAGTACTCAAATCAAACCCGGATTTTTAACTCCAAAAATACCCATTGCATGTGTTATTTTATTGCGTAGATGTGTAAGAAATGAAGAGAGGATTCGGAAAATATAGGTTGATCGGATTGCATGTGACTTTTTCCGGCGACGCGACGGCTTCCGGTGACCGAAAAACTTTTTCGGTGGTGGTGGTGGTTTCCGGCCGACAAAGAGGGGGGGAGAGAAGTGTGTGTGTTTTGTGTTATAAAAATATGGAAGTAACACACACACACACACACACACAAACACACACACACACACACACACACACACACACATATATATATAAATATATATATATATATATATATACCTGTAATTTTAGCCATTTGGCAAGAAAGGTCCTCCCCTCTTTTCTCTTATTAGTTTTTTGACACACCATACTTTTATTTAAGTTAAAAACGACAACCGTGGCCCGGGATTTCACTTCCGAGACCATTTTATTTCCCGTCACACTTTTATTTTAGTTTCTATCATTTAATAAAACGTGTATATTTTAAAACACGAATCCGGCTCATGACAAGGAAC
>BQNB010195584.1:0-11357 GCA_026074375.1 Tanacetum coccineum | reverse complement strand
CTTAAGTACTGCCAACTAGATTCCGCATAGTTGACAGTATATCAGTGTTTCATTAAGGAATATCGATCCTACACTATTTGATAAGCATTTTTTTGGAATCTAAAACTTCAAACCCCATGCCTTACCTCTTGAATCTACTTTTTCTACCTTAAATCATGAACTCTTCTTATTCCTCTCATCTTCATCTTCCTCAACCAAAATATACCATGAATTTCACAAATGCTTCTTCTTCAAACCCTTCCAAGAAAATCAAACTAACCATAATCCCTCCTAGACAACTATTTGTCAAAATCTCTAGTAATGAAGAAATCACCACTACACCTTCTCCCACAACCACTTCTTCTTCTCCAACTCCTCCAAATGCACCATCCAAAACTCCATCCACAAATCAAACCTCCTCAAGCCAAGATAATACATCTTCTTTTTTTCAATCAAAACTTCAAATTTCACCTCCATCCTCAAATGAACCAACCTCTCCTCAACCTTTGAACCCTTTACTTAAGAACATATTAGATGTCCCTCCTAGACCTTTAAACCCTCAGCCACTTCAAAGCCTTCCTTCTTTGGATATCACTCTATCATTATCACCAATCACACCTCTTGAAAATCTCTCAAGTCCACCTTCACCATCACCACCACCACCTCAACCTTCTATCATGGGGAATCCACTCTACTATAACTATCATGACAATCATGGATCAACTTGTATTTGTTGTGTCCACAACTGTAACCTCTACTTAAACCTTCAAGATGAGATAAACATTATGTTTGCTCATCTCGAGTGTCTTCTAACCACCGCCTTCACAACCCACTTTCCACCTCCACCATAGACCTTTTTTAAATGGCTTAATAATGGAAAATCCAAAGACATTTTTGTTTAAAAAGTCATTCTCTATGCATCATGAATCATTTAAGACTTATGAAGTATTATGTCTCTTTATCTTGTATTAGCTCTAGTTTTATTTTGCATGAATGTATTAGTTGGTTGTGCTAATGTATGAGTTTCTTGTTGGTGGAATGAAACTCTTCTTTTGTTAATTTACATACAATGTGTTAACTTGAAAGATATTTGTCATGCTATGTTGGTTTGCACTTGTATTTCTAACCTTGTTATGTAGCAAACAAACTATCGTAAGATCGATCCCTTGGTGCCCCGAACAAGGGGGAGCATACATCAAGGGGGAGTCTTTAATCGTCGATTTCTTTCTCTCTACTACAACTCGACGATCAACCTTTTTGGATTCGACAAAAAGGGGGAGAAATAGAATTTAACTCATTAATAATTTATAAACTTCCAATTTTATACTAAATGAGTTTATGTTTTGTCATCATCAAAAAGGGGGAGATTGTTAATACAAATAATGTCTAAAAACGTTATTTATATTTTTCGACCTCTCGATGTTTTGATAATAACAAAATGTGAAAACGTTTACGATAAAATTAAACGTTTATAAATTACTAATCGTAAAATTCCATTTCTAAGATTAATCACTTAAGGTATGGATAAACAAATCATTAAACATGATTAGTGATCAAGAAAATAATTTTTGTCCTAAACCTTACATTTTTACAAAAGTGTTTTTTACAAAAATATAAACACAAAATAATTATTTATAAAAGAAATGTTTTATTAAATTAATTAATTTAAAATCAGATTTCCCCCCCCCCCCAAACGGAAGGTTCTAAAACAGATAAATACATCCCTTTTTTATTTTTTGTTTTTTTTTTTCTCACAAAAGACAAAAAAGGGGAGCGTAGTCCTACGCGACCCCCTTATAGGCCTAGGCGGCCCCCTTATATATTAGGACCATCCGGGACCGTTGCCGCGCCAGTACAACGGTTCTTTTTGTCGCCTATAAATACTGGGCCACCCCATCTGAATAATAGAATGTTAGCCTCAAAATATTGAGTCAAACATGAAGTTCGTTTATTATGTATTTAAGTCTCGGTCAATCAATTAGTTAACGTTGTAATAGAAATGTATCGGGAATTAGGCTCGATAGTTAATCTACTATTGTATATGTTTCGGGTTTAATCCCAAGCAAAACCCGAGCCCGGGTCCTAGTCAAATATCCCGAACGTCACTTAATGTGTCCAGGGTATATAAGTAACTTTTCCACTAAGGAAAAGTTAGTTGATTTCATAATAAACATTTCCCTTTTCTATTTTCTCTCCCATCTCACTCTCTCTCTTCTTTCTCTCTCTAGGAAATCATCTCACTCTCTTTCTATATTTCTTGATCTAGATCCGTGTATGATCTAAAGTGTATGTATTAAAGGGATCCTACAATTGGTACCAGAGCTTCAAGGGTGGATTCATGTTTGATTTGTGGTTCAAAATCATCAAAATTCGTGGGTTGTTTTTGTTTTTTTTGTTTGAAAAAAAATAGCAAGAAAAATCAAAGATTTTGATATTTGTATTTGTGGTTAAAAGTGTTAAAGATATTGTACTTTCGGGCTTAGATCAATCCTGCATCATTACAGGTGGTTGTTAACATCATTTTTGTAGCTTTCAAAGAAATTTTGAAGAATTTTTTCTGTTGGCTGGATGCTTTTGTCTTACTGAAAGGGTGTACTTCCATTGCGTTGGTCTCACGGCGTTTTGGTCATTGCGTTTTGCTTTCATTGCGTTTTGGTCATTGCATTTTGCTCTCACTGTGATTTTGTCCCATTGAAGTTTTGTCATATGCATTTGCTACTGAAGACCCTTTATCAATAGTATTCACAACGTTTATTCTGACCAAATCGCCAACAAATCTTTGCATTTGTTCTTTGCGTTTTTGTCTCAGGTTGCGTTTTGCTCATTAGCGTTTTGTCTCAAGATACGCTTTTGTTTATTGCGTTTTGTCTCAAGGTTGCGTTTTGCTCATTGCGTTTTGTCTCAAGGTTGCGTTTTGCTCATTGCGTTTTGTCTTAAGGTTGCGTTTTGTCTCATCCGCGCATCAGGTGGTATTTGACCGAATTGGGGAATCTATTAATCATTATCTAATCAAAACATAACATCAAGACAAACAAGAACTTAAAAGACAATCAATCAATCAATTACTCACTCACGGTTTTCTATTGATTTTGTAAGATCCCGTTAAACTCTTTATCGGTTTTAATCATAGACTTGTAAAATCCCGTGATCGTTAATTGTATTCAAAACCACAACTTCAATCACATCATATCCACTTAAGATCCAACAACTTTCACACTTCATAATTCATAACAATTCATTCATCAATATCTACTATCCAGCAATACATCCTCAACAGAAGTCCAAATGCACAACAATATCATGCCAGCTGGTTCAAAAGATCATCCACCCTTGCTGGACCAGGAAGATATTCCAAATGAGATCAACGTTTTTCTATGGTACATTGACACGAAACCAAATGGTGAGGGACTGAGAAAAAGCATACTATCTGGTCCCTACGTGCCATCTACTGTACTAGTTCAAGTTGTTGCTGCAACGGAAGGTAATCCTGCAATACAACAACATACAACAATTGAAACAGTATTGAACATGACTCCAGAGAACAAAGAACACTTTCTGTCTGAAAAAGAAGCAATTTTCTTGGTTTTAACTGGTATTGGAGATGATATCTATTCCACTGTTGATGCTTGTAAAACAACGAATGAGATATGGATAGCCATTGAAAGGCTACAACAGGGTGAATCATTGAACGTACAAGATGTAAAGACCATTATGTTTTGGGAATTTGGGAAGTTTACTTCTCGAGATAGAGAATCAATGGAGTCGTATTACTCACGGTTTTATAAACTGATGAATGAGTTGACAAGGAACAACTTGCAAGTTACTACAATGCAAGTAAACGTTCAATTTCTTCAACAACTTCAACCAGAATGGTCAAAAGATTTGAGACGGTTTGTCCAAAGCACATCAAAAAGAAATAGACACACATCTCATATCACACACTTTTTGACATCTGAAGCTTTATCAAAAAGAAGTCATGATAACCGTGCTAAGACAATAGCCAAAAGTGCAAATCCATTAGCACTTCTTAGCGGCTGCCAACCATATTTATTTAAATTACTATCAAGCACCAAAACCTCAAAGATCTAATGCAACATCATCTTCTACAAGACCTAGTGCATCTACCAGACACAAAGGCAACGATATCGTCCAAAACCAGTTACAACTCAAATAACTGATTCAATGTCAGAAGAAAGACAGTGAAACCTGAACAAGGCACAGTAGGGATAAGGATATGCAAAATAATTTGGCACTCCTTTCAAAAGTATTTCAAAAGGCTCTACAAACCAAACCAACAACTTCCTTCAAACTTCCTTCAAACCCAGGAACAAGGAATGAAATACCTACCACAAGGTATAACAATGACAATTATCCATGGCATGTTTGGTGAATCAAGGACAATGTACAGATCAAGTGACTAGAAACTAAAGGCAGTCCTGATAGTCAACGAACGGATACAGTGCTTTAACTGGCAAGGGATTTGCCACTATGCAAAAGAATGAGGAAGCCTAACGCGGGTAAAAGACACAGTCTCATACAGAGTAAAATATGATGATGTGCAAACAAGCTGAACAAGGTTTTCCACTACAAGCAGAGCAAGCTGATTGCTTAGCGATACGATAAAGAGATTGAATGGACAGAATTGGAAGCACATTACAGTTTCATGGTAAAGAATCAGGAGGTCTTATACCAAAAGGAATCCAGATTCACAACTAAACAGCCAATTGGAACATGTAACAAACAATGATGAAAAATATGTTTTGCTAAATAAAAGACAACATTTTTAGAAAATACTACAGAATGGCAGATAGCTGTCTGCGCTTGCCTAAATTTAATTGGCAATTATAACTCTTGATACTGAGGAAAACAAAACGATTTTAAAGCAATTAAAGAAAGCAAACACATTATTGACTCAAGAAATAGAAGAGTGCAAAACTAACCTTGATGAGACTAGTAGGGCTCTAGGGGAGGCTACTAGTTGTCGGAATAGTTGTCTTATTGCACTTTAGAACAAACAGAATGAGCTTGAGAAGTACATAGCCTTTAATGACTGGACGATTGATTATGACATTCTTCAAACAAAGTTAAATGAAACTCTAGGACTATTAGCTCGTAAAGATATTGACATAAAAGAAGGTTTAAAAACTAAAGCCTATAAAATTTCAATTGTCAATCAAAAACATGATGATTTAGTAAAAAGGAGTCTTTTAAGAAAGTCACAATTTGAGGTCAACTCAAAGAGAAAAGTAAGGTCATTTCGGATTTAAAGGTTAAGGAAGAAAAAGATATTGACAAGATGATTGAAATGGACAAACAATTAAAGTTTTTGAATGAAATTGTTTACACTCATAATCAGTCAATTCAGACCATTCATATGTTAGCACCCAAATGCTCGACATATAATGCTAGACCAACCTTTGCTAATCCAAGGTACCTCAAGAAAGCTCAATCTGAAAAGCCCTATTTGTATGAGATCCCATATGATACTTCTGATCTTGCAAACATATATGGCCCAATAGGGAAGAGACCATGACACTTGCAAATGAGATGTAGGATCAAAAGAAAAAAGATTATGGTTAACATAGAATACATAAAATAGAATAGTCTTTATGAAATTTTCAAAGAACCCTCACTGGAGTATCTTTATCAGTTGGAAACGCAGCAAAAGAAGTTAGGAAGACAATGTGGAGAAAACCGTTTGTTAGAACAAAACCAAACATTACCTTTCTACCCGTTTCGAAATCCATTAGTAAAAGTAGACAAGTTTTTAACAACATGACATTTAACATCAATCAATTTAGAGAAATTGTTATGATGCTAAGCTTGGTTTAAACAACTAGTGGAAAATTCCGAGGTTGCCAACTGCTAAAGAATATGGAAGATTAGATAAAAACCTATTAAAGCCTCTTTTCTATAAAACTCAAATGAGTAGTTTTCCGTTTTGAACATGAAATTAAAACAGAAATGCGATGAAGATTAAGATACGTTAAATCCATGAAAAAGAGGTTGAACGAACTTGAATATGAAAAGGCTGATTTTTCAAACATATATGATCTACTTCTCGAAGAGTGTGTGTCTAAGGATGTTACATGTTTCATTATTTTCATTCTCTGTCTGATTTAAATGCTTATGCTGAAATTAAATGCTTGTATATTCATAAAGTCAAAGATGTGAATGTCTTGCAACAAAATTTTTCAAAACAGAACAGAATCTGTTAACAAAGAATCTATAAACTTTTTAAAGAGTTTTTCTAAACTAGAAAACCACCTCGATTTCTCATTTAACTTGCTTTACAACAATGTAAATAACAAATAAAAAAACAACTCAGTATGCAAAGAAACGGATCAAATGTATTTTGAAAATAACGTGAACAATATCATGAAATACAAGGAATTTGAAAGCTCAAATAACAAGACAAGAACAAGTCTCCAAGCCGTGAGTTAATAGAAATTCATATGAGAAATGCCAAGGAAATTGCTATGGAAACTCAGTTTGATAAACATCTGTTCTTACGACCAACCAAATGCTCAAACGGATTCCAAAACCATGCATTTTTAGGAAAACCGACTCCTTTCAAATTTTCATTATACACCCGCTCGAGTTTTAGGTCATTGTAAACGTATTAAGTAATTTACAATTATTTTTAAGGGTTTTAACGCATTTTGTTTAATCGTAAACTAAGCTTAATCCGTAACTAAAATGATCATTCAAAGTAAACCGCATAAACGATAAAATGTATTACATCAAGCAAGTTTATATGATATTATTATAAGGATAATTAATAACTTTGTTCATCTTATTTTTATTGGCCACGTAAAATGCTTACGTTTCGCGATAAAATGCGTTTCGGCATTCCCGGAAGCACCAAAACCTAACTACGCTTAAACGAATACCCACGATATACCCAATACTCCCAAAATAATCATATAACATCAGCATGGGAGCAATGTGGCCGGATTTTATAAAGGATGGACCAAAGAAAAACACAGTCCAAAGTATCTTCCTGAATTCATGGGAAGATTCCTAATTTTAAAGGGAACCAAACACTTACAACCTTGTAAGAACCACTTCACCCCCACGCTCTTCACAAAGGTTATTAAGTAACCATTGATGAGTTACAAAGGATATTTTCACTATAAAAAAGGTTAGCAACTACCTCCCCACATAAAGAGTTCATTTCCAAAGTGTAACCAACAATTTCCTCTCCCATTTCCATCTATATAACCCACAGGCTCAAATTGTTATTTTGGCAATCCTTGCTTGAATTTTCTTCATTATACAAGCATACACACATCAAATCTAAGGTAATCTAAGAAGGTTTCAGAAGTTGGATACCATTGCAAGGAAAGGAATCAAGAAAAGGAAGAAAGGTTTACTTGGAAAATTAGGGTTTTTTCACCTTAAATATCAAGCAAGTTTGTTAATCACAAGGAGTGGAAGATTGTTTTTTCTTTTCTCAACTCATCCACAAGACAGATATATATAAAGGCTTAATCATTCATAAACTAAGATCTTATGTGTTCATAATGTTATATTAGCAAAAATCACCATTTAGGGAACTTTTGATATGTAAAAAGAATATTACCTTATGATTAATAGTTTTATGAACTTATTTACATGTACATAGAGTATGATAAGTATTATGTTAAAAGGAATGTATATAAGTTTTTAACATGTTGGTTAAGTATTAACATGTATAAGTGCAAATTAGGGTTTTAATGATTTACTTAATAAGTTGCAAATGAAAATGATGTAAATAACATGTTAAACTTGTTATCTTGGATATTCTTGAGCAAAGTATGACCTAATGGATTTTATATATGTAAAACATAAGATAGAAATGTTGTGAAGTAGTTTGTATTGAAGGTTTGAATCTAAATGGTACTAAAATCAATGCTTAAACATGTCTAAATCACAAAACCTCAAACCTTCTGTTTTGGTCCGAATTTCTTAACAGCCCTTTTATGTTTTATAAATATAGTACATCTCATGAGGATTCCAAAATGATAAGAAACTCGAAAATCCAATTTATAACGAAGAAGATACGCTAGTTACGAGTTTACGACGCTAAATACTTTATAAAACAAATTTTATAAAAAGTTTACTATTCATGGCAGTAACTTATACTTTGTAAACATCAATAATATGATTAAAACAGTCATTCGAGAAACGTGTTTGACAGATATCGCTAAAACGAGCGTAGAACGAATAAATAAGACAAAAACGGGTGTTTAACGTTAATAAAAAGTATAAAAACGATTTATAGCTGTTATGAACAGTAAAACACTATTCATCACAGAATCTCAAAAACCTAAAAATGTGATTTTATGATCACGGACTTAAAATGACAAAGTTATGTCATTTTTGCTAAAGGCGTAATTATAAACATTTTTACTTTATAAATACGATTTCACATAAACGATTAGATTGTGATATAGCTATATAGAATATATATGTTATTAGTTATCGAAGTGCTATATTACTAGGGAATTTCATAATGAGGCTTCTTCGGATGGCGTATTGACGAGTTGTTAGATTTACGATTTAAAGTGTCCTAACTCCTCGTACGTCATGTCATGACCTCTTGAATTATGATAGCCCGAACGATAGTATGATGATAACTATATAGGATTATATACAGTTGTTGTTAGACAACGAACTTGAATACTGATTCGACCTATATTAACTAGGTTGCGTTCGGGCGTTAGCGTGACACATTTTTACTTGGGATATTTTGTTATTAGTTTACTCATTCAAGGTGAGTTCATAGCCCCATGTTTTACAATTATTAATTTACAAGTTTTTTGGGGTGAGAAACATATGCATGTTTTACAAATTGGGCGCAAGTGTACATTTTATCATGATTACGTGTTGCCTAAGTAGCGATAACCCACTATGCCCATGAATCATGAACTGTCAATTACTAGAATGTGAGCACGAGTGATTATAGATAGATCTATTTGGGATTGACCTCCCCGTTCGGGTGACTAGCTATCACTGGAAACGAACGTATATCATGTCGGATACTGGATGTTACGGGTTGAACATCATCACGGGCAATGTAGGCAATATTTATATATTGTATTCAATTATGTCGAGCTTCGGTGTCATGAGCTTAGGCAAACGTAATTGCATTTTGTGATGTCTGCATCTGTTGCATTATCACGGGGAAAGTCTTGCGGTCCTGCATATACATTTACATAAACCTATGAAATTCACCAACTTTATGTTGACGTTTTTAAATGCAATGTTTTTCAGGAGGTCATTAAGCACGAGGTGCGAAGGATACATTGGTGGTTATATTTTGAAGTCATGCATTAAAGATTTAGTCGCATTACATTTTGTATATCTGTTATGGGCTGGAAATCTTTGTAATAATAACAAGTAAACAAGTAAAGCTTCGGGCTTTTGTAACACATACTTTATTAAATCCAATGTATCAGTTTTAAACGACTTTTTGGTCGTTCTTATATTATCTTGTGTTATTGATCTGAGAAGTAACACGCCCCGGACCCTTATTCCGCTGCGACCCAATTTGGGGGTGTTACAGATTGGTATCAAGAGCCAAGGTTATAGAGAACCAGGTCAAATGTTTTTGCTGGACTATAACCATTTTCAAACATTGCATTCATACAAAGGGGTTTTTACGGGACATACATACACTAATTGTGCATTAGTCGGTTAGGCTAGATGCATGCATGATTGATATTCATGATTGATATACATGTTATAATATAAATGTATATTACTATAAGAGTCTTATATTAGCATACTTATATAAGCTAATTTTGATTTCAGATATTATCATGTCAGATTCTGAGCATTCTACAGTTACATACACATCAGTATCCGAGGACGATTCAGACATCGGTTCACCAGGAGTCGATGGACCACCTATTATGCCAGAGGACCCATATGCTTACATAATGGCTGCTTATGAGGTTCCACCATCGCCAGACTACATACCTGGCCCTGAGGTTCCACCGTCGCCTGACTACATACCTGGCCCTGAGGGACCACCATCACCAGACTACGTGCCTGGCCCGGAGGAGCCAGAGCAGGCACCACCCTCACCCGTTTATTTACCTTATGTATCGGAGTCGGTGTACCCGGAGTATGTACCACCCAAGGATGATGTCTTTCTAGCCGAGGAACAGCCATTGCATGCTGCTACCTCACCTACTGCTGAGTCACCAGGATACATTCCCGAGTCTGATCCAGAGGAGGATCCCGAGGAGGATCCAGCTGACTACCCTGCTGACAGGGATGATGATGATGATGAGGAGGAGGAGGAGGAGGAGGAGCACCCAGCTCCGGCCGACTTTGTCCCACCTGTACACCGTATGACCGCCAGGATATCTATCCGGGATGAGCTATCCATATCACTTCCTCCTAAGGAAGAGGTCGAGAGACTTCTTGCCTTAACCACCCCACCACCATCACCACTTACTCCACTATCATCTCCATTACCACATATACCATCTCACCCATTTCCAGCATTACCACCTGCTAGTCATATTCGTCCGTTGGGCTATCGGGCAGCTATGATCCGGCTGAGAGCCGAGACACCATCCACTTCTCATCCATTACCACTACCTACTTCATCACCACTTTTGCAGTTACTATCTTCTAACTACAGGACAGACATACCTGAGATTACACTACCACCTCGGAAGAGGTTGAGTATTGACCTTGGTCCTAGGTACGAGATTGGAGAGAGTTTAGCTGCAGTTACCACTAGACCGATTAGAGGTCGTAGGGCAGACTATGGGTTTGTCGGTACTATGGATACCGATATCAGACGACAGAGAGCCGAGGAGGTCGGCTATGGGATTAAAGATGTTTGGATAGACCCGAGAGAGGCTGTTGAGGAGGTAGCACCGATGACCCTTGGAGGGGTCAATACTAGGGTGACTGAGCTTACTGCAGTCCAGGAGCAGGACACGCAAGATATCTATGCTGTGATAGAGGATACTCAGGACAGGCAGACCTAGATATATCAGAGTGTTGAGACTGCACGACTACTAGATCAGGAGGCTCTGGTTTCCCGAGAGGCATGGGGACGCTCCATAGAGGTTAGCTATATGAGACGTTCAGAGATTATGGCATTACATTCTGTAGTGATGGGTCAGCAGGCAGTGATTTCACAGTTGCTGGCAGCTGACCGTAAGAGTCAGGTTGTGACTTTAGAGATGCTACAGGCAGACTACCAGAGGCAGGTCCAGTTTACTAAGGCATTAGAGTTGCTGAAATGACTACAGACTCAGATGGCCGAGTTTCAGAGGCAGCATGGACCCACAAAAGGTCCGGCACAGCCTGATGCACCAGGAGAGGCTGGTAGCAGTTCCTAGATTTGGTTATGTTGTAGCTATGCTATG
>BQNB010195583.1:0-11357 GCA_026074375.1 Tanacetum coccineum | reverse complement strand
AACATGAAGAACATCTTAAGGTAATTTTAGAACTGCTTAAGAAGGAGGAGTTATATGCTAAGTTTTCAAAATGTGAATTTTAGATTCCTACGGTACAATTTCTCGGTCACGTGATTGACTGTCAAGGCATTCATGTGGATCCTGCCAAGATCGAATCTATTAAAGATTAGGTGTCTCCTAAAACACCAACGGAGATTTGTCAATTTTTAGGTCTTGATGGATACTACCAAAGATTCATTAAAGGATTTTCAAAAATCGCTAAGCCGATGACCAAACTTACTCAGAAAAAAGTCGCCTTTAAATGGGGTGACATGCAGGAAGCAGCTTTTCAGACATTAAAGAATAAGTTATGTAGCGCACCTATCTTAACTCTCCCTCAAGGAGCTGAGAACTTCATTGTTTATTTTGATACGTCACATAAAGGATTAGGTGCGGTGTTGATGCAAAACGAGAAGGTGATTGCTTACGCATCACGACAGTTGAAGATTTATGAGAAAAATTATACTACTCATGATTTGGAACTTGGTGCAGTGGTGTTTGCTCTAAATATTTGGAGGCACTACTTGTATGGAACCAAGTGTACGGTGTTCACAGACCATAAGAGTCTACAACACATACTAGACCAAAAGGTGTTGAATATGAGGCAACGTCATTGGTTAGAGTTGCTCAGTGATTACGATTGTGAGATTTGTTATCACCCGGGGAAAGCAAATGTTATTGTTGATGCTTTGAGCAGGAAAGAGTGGATTAAACCATTAAGAGTCTGAGCCTTAGTGATGACTATTGGTTTAGATCTTCCCAAACAAATCTTGAATGCTCAGACCGAAGCACAGAAAGCAGAGAATCTCAAGAACGAAGATGTAGGAGGTATGATCAGGAAGGATATACCAAAGGAAAAGTTAGAACCCCGTGTCGACGGAACCCTATGCTTAAACGACAAGAGTTAGTTGCCATGTTATGGCGACTTAAGGAATGTGATCATGCACGAGTCCCACAAATCCAAATACTCCATCCATTCGGGTTCCGACAAGATGTACCAAGACATGAAGAAGCTATATTGGTGGCCCAATATGAAAGCCGACATCGCCACCTATGTTAGCAAATGTTTGACGTGTGCTAAAGTCAAAGCTGAACACCAAAGGCCATCGGGTTTGTTAGTACAACCTGAGATACCCCAATGAAAGTGGGATAATATCATTATGGATTTAAGCTTCCTAAGTCGTCGCAAGGATATAACACCATTTAGGTGATTGTTGACTGACTTACTAAGTCTGTAATATTTACACCAATGAGAGAGACTGATTCCATGGAGAAATTGACGAGAATGTACCTGAAGGAGGTAGTCACGAGGCATGGAATACCTGTCTCGGTCATTTGTGATTGTGACCCTAGATTAGCATCAAATTTCTAGAGGTCACTTTAAAATGCTTTGGGTACTAACTTGGATATGAGTACTGTGTACCATCTGCAGACTGATGGACAAAGCGAGAGAACTATCCAAACTCTCGAGGATATGCTACGTGCTTGTGTGATCGACTTTGGGAAATGGTTGGGTTAGACATTTGCCACTGGTTGAGTTTTCTTACAACAACAGTTATCACGCTAGCATCAAGGTTGCACCTTTCGAGGCACTTTACGGTCGAAAGTGTCGTTCACCTATTTGTTAGGCTGAGGCCGGGCAAGTTTAACTCACCGGTCCAGAAATAGTCCAAGATACAACTGAGAAGGTCCTTCAGATCAAGCAGAGAATTCAAGCCGCTCATGACCGACAAAAGAGTTACGCCGATTTAAAGCGTAAGCCAATGGAGTTTCAAGTTGGGGATAGAGTTATGCTTAAAGTTTCACCTTGGAAAGGGGTCGTACGTTTTGGCAAACGGGGGAAGTTAAACCCTAGATATGTTGGACCATTCAAGGTACTAGAAAAGGTTGGATCCGTTGCTTACAATCTTGAGCTTCCTCAAGAGTTAAGCAGAGTTCACAATACATTTCATGTATCCAACCTGAAGAAATGTTATTCTGACGAACCATTAGCCGTTCTGTTAGAAGGACTCCATGTGGATGTCAAGCTCCATTTTGTGGAAGAACCTGTAGAGATCATGGATCGAGAAGTTAAACGATTGAAGCAAAGCCGTATCCTAATTGTCAAGGTTCGATGGAACTCAAGGAGAGGTCCTGAGTTTACATGGGAACGCGAAGACCAATTTCAAAAGAAGTATCTGCATCTTTTCACTAAACCCGTACCTTCATCAAGTGTTGCAACTTGATCCTTAAGGACAAGGCTCTTCTAATGGGTGGAGACTGTAACGTTTCTCATTTTCAGGTCATTTACGATTTCATTTATTCCATTATTTATTTTTAGGCTTTTGCGCATTTACTTTTAATTATTATCGTATAGTTAAATCATGTAAACTAAAAATCATCATTCAACATAAACGGACACCAAACAAATAAAGTTTACATCAAACAAGTGTTATATGATTATTAAGAGTATAATTTATAACTTTTCATAATTTATTTTTATTGGTTACGTAAAACGCTTACGTTTCGCAATAAATTACATTCGGGCATACCCGAAAACACCTATACCTATCTACACTCAAACAAATACCCACATTTATATCCAATATACAAAATTAAATCATTTTATCATCACATAATCCATTAGGGCCAGATATGTATAAATGCATACTTAATACATTTTAAAATCACACTAATATGTTTCCTAACTCAACCAAGGACACATTAGAGCAAGTTTCTAGTAATTATCAAGTCAATGGTACTCCCTCCCCCTCATACATGCATCTACCTCCTCCTAAGGAGGAGGAGTCTCTTACATCTTGTACCTTAACCCCACACCTCAACCATGGTTAGTTTAAGGTAGGTTAAGCACTAACTCTTGTTATATAAGGAAGTAACCATGCACTCTCTCATTCACTAGCAAATAATCAAAACAAAAACCTTTTCCTCTTCATTAAATACCCACGGTATCTTTTAATTGTCTATGATTTTCATAATCTTTGATTTCTAGCAAGGATACAAGTGTTCAAGACTTATTATTATTCATATCTAAGATCATTCTAGGTGTTTTGGAAGCTTGAGTTTGTGATTTAACAAGATTGTATAAGAAACTAATTAGGGTTTTCCTAATTAGTGTTTGATCTTATGATTGATTCTCTGGGTTAAAGCTTAAGGATAAGCTTGTGTTCATCATTCCACTACACTTCTATAAGGTCTATTTAAGATGTTACATTTCTATTTATCCATAATTCTTACTTTACATGTTTGTTATATATGTTAAACACCACCTAGCTTATTTTCATGAAATGATAAGATATTAAAAGGCATATACAGGTTTAAATTTTATAAGTGTAATGATGAAACAATACATGAAATGGAAATGCACACTTAATATAAGTACTAGTTGATTTATGAGTTTAGTTTGTAAATTAATTTGTATTGAAAGTTAATTACAAGTTTATATATAAAAAGATCACAAGGACATGGTTTTCACTTGGACAATTGTTATGGACTTTTAGAGGACTTAATAGGTGTAAGATATATGATAGAAAACTTTGTAAAAGAATTGTACAAAAGCTCTTAATAAATAGAAGTATAAAACTTGTTTTATAAAACAAAAACATGTAAACTATTTTGGTACCTATTGTTTGATTTCGTCAAATAACATATATATTTCATATTTTATTTAATTAGTACTTATCACAATGATCGTAAGCATATAAGAAACTTGAAAAACCGAGCAATAACGAAGGAGACATGACATTTTTAAGTTTACAATAATTAAATGGATAAAAGTATTTTTATAAAAGTTATTTTATAAAAATATTTACTGTTTCATATCTGATATATTAAGGGATATATTTAATAAAGATAGTACTTTTCATGACGAATCCAAACATGTAAGAAACTAAAAATATGGATTTAAAATGAAGGTGATATGTTATTTACAAGTTTAAGTTAAAAAAGTATTTTTATAAAAGTAAATTTATAAAAATAGGTTACTGTTCACGATGGTTTACTATTGGGAAATGATTTTCCTAAATAGAGCTTTTAATTACGAAGACGTGGACATATGAATCACTAAAAACCTAATTAAAACGAACGAGATACAATTAAAATATGATTTCAATAATTAAAGTTATAAAAAGTATTTTTATAAACTTTCACTTACTGTTACTATTCATAACAGTACCAAACCATATTATAAATATAAAATTTGATTAGACTTTTCAAATACGAATTTATACATATAAAGAACAAGCGAAACGGATTAAATACGAGTAAGTTATGACTTTTAAAAGGTTACGACGATTAATTATATAAAAGTTGTTTTATATAATTTTATAAAAACAATTAGAACTACTGTTTGTTAGGGGCATAAATATTATAAATATAATATTTTGATAGATTTTCTTAATACGAAACCGTGGACATAAAAAACACTTGAAACGGAGTTAAAACGATAAAGATACGATGTTTATAAAACCGTATGCACTATCTTCACTTTTGTGCATTATTTTATAAAAATAATTAAAATAATTATATAATATAATTATATAATCAATAATAGTATTAAAACATGTATTATTAACAAACAATTAATTATGAGACGAAAACCACACTTTATCTTTCGGATACAAATACAAACACCTTTAATCCTTTATTCAATAAAGTACAGTTTAAATATTGTTTTGACATTTTAAACTAAACAAAAACTATTAGGTGGTGGTGTAACTATATAACTTGTGATGTAGTATTATTAAGTACATTGTACTCATACGACCTACATTTAATTAGGTTGTGTTCAGATTTCGCTTGTCGACTCACTCACTTGATTCATAATAATAACACTATTCACTAAGGTGAGTTCATAGCCCCATGTTTTACTATATCAATTATTTACAACTTTTGGGGTGAAAAACATGCATTGTTTTACAAATTAGACGCAAGTGTACATTTTATCATGATTACGTGTTTGCCTAAGTAGCGATAACCCACTGTGCCCATTATCATGAACTGTCAATTACTTTGTGTGAGCGTGAATGTTATAAATAGATCTATTTAGGACTGACATCCCCGTTCGGGTGAGTAGCACTCACTGTGCTGGTTTTCCGGACAACGAACGTATACCATGTCGGATTTGGGATGTTGCGGGTTAGAACATCATCAAGGGCAATGTTGGCAATTTATATTGCAATTCATACCTGTCGAGTTTCAGTGTCATGAGCTTAGGGAAACGTAATTACACTTTGTGATGTTTGCATCTGTTGCATTATCATACACTGGGAAATCTTGCGGTCCTACATAATATTCACATAAACCTATGAATTCACCAACTTTATGTTGACGTTTTAAAGCATGTTTTCTCAGGTCAATGAGGCACGAGGTGCTAAGGATACATTGGGGATAGTCTTTTGGGGAGTCATGCATTAAAGATTTGGAGTCAATACATCTTGGGATCATTATTATGATCTAAAATCTTTGTCATCAAATGTTGAACAATTTAAGCCGTTGCGCTTTGTATTAAACAATTTCAATAAATCCAATGTATCGTATTTTAAATGACTCTTTTAGAAGGTCGTTCTCATATATTGTGCTATTAATCTATGAAGTAACGCTTCCGGACTCATTATTCTGTTGCGACCCAATTTGGGGGTGTTAAACACGATGCCAACGAGTTTACCAAATTTTGAAAACCATTTGTACGTTGTGTCAACTCGATGTGAAGAAGTTGAATTCCAACGGGGACTTAAAACTAATGTTTAATTTGGAAATAATTCTCATGGAATCAATGGAGATTTAACATTCCTTATCTTTTTCCATTGATCATGAAAACGTGGTGTTTCTTGAGGAGTTTTAAATCTTGAAGAAGAAGAAGATTTCTATTTGTTGTTGAAATTTAGTGTTTTATTTTGAGAACTCATTTTCTAAAAGTGCGGAAATCTTCCACTGTTTAGAATTTTTAAAACAGAGTCATCATTGTTTTGCATTTAAAACATTTTTGATTTTGAGTATTTGAAAAGTTTTGAATGACTTTATTTTGGTCTTTACACTTGCTTTACCAGAGTAAAACGAGAGTTTGGAGTTTCAATAACCTGCTTTTTCTGACTTGAGTCACTTGATTTAAAGACTTTTTGAGGAGTAGGTGTTTTAAAAACTTGAGCTTTCTTAGAAAACTTTCTATCTTTTTGCAAAGAGTAGGTTGTAAAAGAGAGACCTTCTTCGAAAATGATTTTAAAGATTCACCCGGGCAAATTTTCTTTGAAAAATCGACTTTGGCATCCTCAAAATCTTTTGTTTGTTGAGCTAAATCGTTTCAAGCTCCACAATTTTTGTTTCAAAACTAGATGTGTCATTTTCAAGAAGAATCTTTTTCTCCCTGGTATCCCATTCAACTTTTAACATGTGAGAATCATACATATGCTTTGGAAGAAAAACTCTCGTGATCTGTGAATCAAACTTTTTCTGTTTTATTGATTTAATATTTTAAAAAACTTTATCAAACTTTTTAATTGCCAATTCAGACAACTGAGACTTTAATTTTTCTGCTTTGTTTTGGGTAACGTTTGAACTTTTTGTCTGAACTCGTGAACGTTTGATTGAATCAAACAGGTTTTGGTAAATCAACTTCAAGTGTTCATTTTCTTTTAGTAATGAAGCAACACTGTATTCCAACTCAATGTTGATGGTTACAAGATCTTAAGTGTCAAACTTGATTTTGGCTTCATCACACGTTTTTCTTAAAAAATTACCATTTTGCACGGATGACAAAGAATCGTTTTGAGATTCAATTCAAGAGAAATGAAATGTGCCTCCAGTTTTGAAAAATCCTTTTCAGACTAGGCACATCGTTTTGTCATTTCTTCTTTGACATCAGCAGCGTGTTTTGAATGTTCAGTTATGGTCTTTTTGAGACAACGGTTTTCAGTTTCCAAAGAAGAATTTTGTTCAAACATCTCATTCTCATACACATGGCTATGCAACTCTGATATGGATGACTCAAACTGGGTTTTGAAAAATTCTGTCTGAATGTCTAAAATTAAAGACTTTTCATTAAACTTGTCTTCAAAAGACATGACATACTTTAAATCATCTTTCATTTTTTTAACAAGACTATGTTCAAAGTATTTTAGTTGAAGATTGATGTCTCTAGCTAATGGTTGGAATTCTTCAGATAATCGATTTTGAACTTTCGTCATGATATTATTTTCATGACTCCAAGAAGTGAAGATTTCATCTCAATTAATCTCTTGCTTGGAAACAGTTTGTTTTTCAAAGTTAAGCATTGAATGCTTGACAAAGCAAAAGTATTTCATTGGAAGACCGTTTCAAAGTTTTGGATCATAATTTACTAGTTGAGCTTGTTCCAAATGTTGTTTCAAGTTAACTTCTCTTCTTTTCAATGGAACTTTTGGTGGTTCTTCAAAATGAATCAAACCGTATACAAAGCCATGATACGAGAGCAGACATTTTCTTTGTTTTAATTTCAAACGTTTTTCTGTTTCACTTTTTAATTTCTCTTTTGAAATGATCTTATGACCGACAGACAAATCTTGTCCCATTTTTTTAATGTCATACAGACTTGGTGCTAACTCCTTGGCTTTATTCAGACAAAAGGGTTTTCCACATCATTTGGTGGGTGTATGGTTGGTGTCATGTGAGCGGGTTGTTTGCGTAAAATTAAATTTGGCGATTTTGAATAGTTGTTTTGGTGATTTATGGATTTGAGTTGCGTGTCGAGCGTGGGATTGTGTGAGGCGGGATTTGTAGTGTAATTAAGGACATAGTGTTTTGTGTGTGGATATAGGGGGGGGTTGGAGGCTGGCTGTTTATGGTTTGGGGTGATAAATATAAGGCTGGTTTTCTTTTTTAAATTAGTTGTGAGTCTATTCGGTGTTTTTCGCAGGGGTAATAGGGCGGGTGGTGACGGGCAGTTGTCGCTTGGGTTATTGTTCTTTTACACATCATGCCAAAAGCATACTCCTTTTTTAGTTATATTCTTAGTATTTTTTTAGCTTTATATAAAAATTAGTATAATTCATAAACCAAAAAAACTAAAAGATATTCTAGCATAATAATTATGAAATGATAATGTTTATATTCCTCATTTCATTCATATTCTCGTTGGGATACGACCCCGGACATCGAGTGTTTTGTGTTTGTTATGTTTTCTTTTATTATTTTAGCTTTTATATAATTAGTATAATTCAAAACCAAAAACTAAAAGATAATCAAGCATAAAATAAGAAACATAAATGTAAATCTCCATTCAATTCTCGTTGGGATACGACCCCGGGAGATTTAATTATTAATTTTCCAAAAGTGATTCTTATTTCTAACTGGATACTTAATATTATATACATGCGTCTAGTACGTATTTATACGATACCAAAAATGGCGCCGTTGCCGGGGAGAGTTGTACGATTTTCACGTTTTGTTTCGAAGTGAATGCCTTGAAGATCATTTCTCTTTTGAAAGTTTAATTTCGTACTTATAAAAAAAATTCAAAAAAAATAATTTCTATTTCTATTTTATTTTCTTTTATATAAAAAATCCAAAAATATTTTTTCTTATATATATATATTAAAAATAAAAAAAGAAAAATAATGATAATAAAGAATTTACAAAGAGTTACTAAAAATTTTAAAATACCAAATTTCTCTGTTTTACTTCTGGTGCATGAGCATGCAATCTTCTTCGAACCATATCAAGTTACATTTTCCCAATTCCGATAAAAGTTTGCAATTTCGTCAAGAAGAAGAATCCGAGTCCGATAATATTTTTCATGATCATATACAAGAAGAGGACGAGAACGCTGAAGACGTCCAAATGGCCGATCATTTGAGACCGATGGAAGAGCTACTCCGAATACCTATCGTAGGTATTGAGAATGCTATCGTTGTTCCTCCCGTTCTAACTGATGAATTTGAATTAAAAACCAAGTTACTTGATTTCCTAAGTAACAATTCTTTCTTTGGTCTTGAAAATGATGATCCTCATTCACACATCAGGAGATTTTACTAAATAACCCTAAACTCTAAAACTAAACCAAGTGCATGATGATGTGGTGAAGTTGATCTTATTCTCGTTTTCCCTTAAAGGAGCAGCCGAGACATGGCTTGAAAATGAACCTCCTAATTCCATCACATCTTGGGATGATTTAGTATCAAAGTTCTTGAATCGATTTTTCCCTCACTCTAAAACAAGAGAGCTCAGAAAAGAAACCACGAACTTTCAACAAGTTTTCGGTGAGACTTTTACCGAAGATTGGGAAAGATTCAAAGATTTATTAAGGAAATGTCCTCATCACGGATTTTCACTCCTTCACCAAATATATTTTTTCTATAACGGGTTGAGTCAATCTGATCAAGACTCTCTAAATACCGCAGCAGGTGGAAATCTGATGATGAGAAATATTCGAGAAGCTTTAACCACTATCGAGAATAAAGCCAGAGTTCGAACTTGTAGAAATAAACCTCAAGTTTCGAGTAGTGGTGGTACCTCAACTCAAATTGATGCCATTACCGCTCTTACTAAACAAGTCGAAGCACTTGAGTATCATTTTGCTAGCATGCGAGAAACTTATGACCAAAATCAAGATGCCGCGTTTCAGTTAATGCAAAATCAAATGGGTCAAATGGAAGAAACTTTTTAAGAGAGACAATCATGTGTGCCACTGAGCGACACTGAAACATACCCCACGAGAAGAACGTAAAGCGGTTACTACAATGGATGGTTTGACATTGGATGGATCTTTTATTCCTCATTCTAACTTTTTCTTTTATCAAGAAAAGGAACAAGAACCGGAGACCATAATGGGAGTGGTGGAAATTGCTAGCTCTAAGAGCACACCACTTGTCCCACCTCCGAAAACTCCACCATTGTCCACACCAAAACCAAAGGAAAACCTTAAGCCTAATCCTCATTAGCTATTGATTCAAGAATAAAAATTTCAAGCTTTGGAGAATCCTATGGGACGTGCCGACCATTTCGTTTATAGAATTGATATTGTTGATACTTTGTGCGATAAATTTCCTATTGAAAACAATTCTTTGAGTGGCAATCCTACTCCCTCTTCTGATTCTATGGTCGAGTCTCTCTCCCCACTTCCTACTCCCTTCAAGGATAATGACTCTCTCGTGGAGGAGATCGACACGCTTCTTTCTCAAATTGATGATTATTTTCCTGAATATGAAACATTTTGCTTTGATATCGAAGAGAAGAGTAGTGGCAGTACCACTACTTATTCTGATTATTCTCTTCCGGATTATGTTGCATTCTATTTTGATGACGATCATATTGAAAAGAAGAGTAGTGGCAGTACCACTACTCATTTTGATTCTTCTCTTCCTGAATATGATTCGTTTATCTTTGATCTTTCGATTGATCCGCTTCCTCTGGCCGATAGGAGTGATTTTCATCATGAGGAGTTCGCCGATAGACTCGCTTACATCATATCTCTACCGGAGTATAACCGTTTTTACTTTGATCTTGAGATTTATCAACTAATGGTTTAACAATTAATGAGCTTAATGATTCTTCTCTTCTATTATCCGATTATGACTCATTTCTTTTTAAGGAATTTTTTGAGATTGATCTTCTAGTCTCATTTCCCTCTGAAAATGAAGACATAATTTTCGATCCCGGAATAATCATTATCAAAGGAGTCCAATCTGAGAGACTTTATATTCTTCCACTGGAAGATTTCTCTACTACCTGAGTGATCATTTCTTGATCGATAAATGTCATAGCTTTAGTGAAATTTCATTGGTGACCGAATCTTCGGTCAGTTTTCACCCCAAGGACAAAATGAAATTCAGGGAGAGTCAAGCTAGAGACTCACACAAAAACAAGCGCTTCTCCGGAGGCAACCCGTGTGTTTTCTCGTTTTTGCTATCTTCATTAAGGTCGTGAAGACCCGTGCTTGTTTTCAATCCTCCAATCATCCGGTGTTCGATCTTCTGCTTATTTTGGAATCCTCAATCCTGATCATGTATATATATTGTGTTTCCCCTTTCAAACTTAAAATTTTTTGCATTTGCCTTTTTCGTTCCTAAGTGTGGGGGTAAAACCCGATGCTTGTGAACATTAAGGCCAATGTTCCATTCTAAGTGTGGGGGGGGGGGGTCTGTAGAAATATGATCTTACCTGTGCCTATATGTGTTCCCACGCAACCACGTTTTGACCAAAATTTTAAAATTTTTATTTTTTTTATTGTGATATATATATATATATATATAATTAAAAAATGTGGAAAAAATGATGAAAATATAAAAATATATAAATAAGTAGGCCCGTAGAATTAGGTAGCTTTTGACTTGACCGGGTTTTAAACTCTA
>BQNB010195582.1:0-11357 GCA_026074375.1 Tanacetum coccineum | reverse complement strand
ATTTGGGACGAATTCGAATAGCAAACAGTTGAAAGATCATCCAAAACTTCAAAGATGTCTAAGCTATTGTATACCCGCTTCACCAAGATTATCCTTGACTACCTTCTTTCACTTAACAAGAGTATTCCTCACAAATTAGACTCTAAGTTGCACAGTTCACAAGATGGTCATACCATAACCAAATTGTTAAACACAACTAACAGTGACTACAAGTTTGGAATGGAAGGTCCCGATGCTATAATCAGTGATGCAATCAAGAAAAAAGCAAGGTGCAAGTATTATATGGCTAAGAAAGTAGAAAATAAGAAAGCTAAAATTGTTGATAATCTAGAAGAGTAACACGTATCTCCAATCAAAAGTGGAAGAGGAAAAGGTTTTATGTGTTATGGTGATCAAGTAGCAAATGTTCCCAACAAACTCAAGAAAGATGTTGTGCCAAGGAAAACAAGATCTCTTACTATCGCTAAAGAAGTAGTTGTAGGTGAACTTGCAAAATCTATCAGTATTCAAGAACCGCGCTCTCAACGATGTCAAAGGAGTCAATTGACAATGGACAGCCAAACTGACGAAGCCATTTTAGATATGTACAATAAGTGGGGACGGAAACTCAAAGGTCCCGCAGTTAAAGATCCAGCAGTTCAGTCAGTGTTAGACTTAGGGAAAGGATCGAAAGCTAGCAGACTAGAGAGCTTAAGGAAAAAGAAGCAACCAGTTATAGAGAAGGATCGAGTGATGCTCACAACAAATACTATTCTTCATCAGATACTGATAGTGATGCAACACCCCACTCTTCAAGTTCAGACGAATTAGTAGAAAGTGCAAATGAAACTGATGATGCTGACGAATCTAATGTGGATTTATCTCATGATAATCCATATGGATATAATGATGATGCTAGATATGGAGTGTTCATGCATAACAAGTCTACTATAAAACCTAATTCTACCTACCTCAGTCTGACGGTTACAAGTTCCTCACTAGACTTCATTCGAATCTTGCTAGACGAGACACCTGCAAATGAATTGATGGATTTTATGAGTCATCCAATGTATACTGATGCTCACACAACCTCAGTGGTGCATAACCCAAAGGGAAATCCTAAACTAACAAGCTATATATCTGGTGCATCCGAAGTACCACTTAGTACACATGTAGATGTTCTAGTAGCAAAAACCTCAATGCAAGAAATGTCCCTATACGAGAATGCTCATCATATACCATCTCTACCAGCAAAGAAAATCTCCTATCCTACAACAACTCCATAACCAAGCTCACTACAAGCCAAGGCAAAGAAGCTGATGCAAAAGGCGAAAAAGAATATGAGGAAGATCAACTTCAAGAAGGCAGTCATACAGAAATTCAGAGAATATAATCAGAAGCTAGATGCTCTTACAAATTTCAACGATTCTAAAGCATTTAAAAAAGCTATCCAAGCAAAAGTTCTGACAGAAATCAAAAAGCTTTTACCTACTCATATCCCTAATGCCATTGAAAATTATGTTAAGCCTCGCCTTAACACCTCTGTGCTCGAAGTTATGAAAACCAACCAAATCAATCTCTTCATTCAATCATCCACTTCCACTGATGATCTCTCAGACATGGATCTAAAAATAAAGCTGTTGAACATAATTCACTCGAACAAGTCAAATGAGACTCATACCACACATCATCAACTTTATGATACCCTTTATGAATCCATTATTCTCTATCAAGATGCACTTGATGCTCAAGCTGCACAATCATCCTTTCACAAAAGGTCTCACGATAATCCAGATCCTCCTAATAATAGTAAGGGGGAGAACAAGAAGAAACATCAAAAGGATGCCGGCAAACCTTCTTCTAGATCATCAAGACAAAATAGATCTCCCGTGGTTATAGTACAAGATGATACACTTGCCATGCAACCCCTGTACCAAGCAGATACTCTTATCAAAAAACATGCAACCCAGAATGGTTTCAAAGAAGTCGGGGTTAGCTAAAAGGAGAGCGACATAGTTTGACTTATTCTTGAAATCAGACATTGATAAGAATGAAAATCGTATTCTTAGACCATCAACTATCACCATAGCAAAGAAGTTTAAAGAACTAATACAGAAAGATGAGCTTACAATAGCAGATCTCGAAGGCGCAGGATTAGAACGACTAAAGGTGCGGTACAACAATGATGTGGAACTCGAATACCATGTTAGTCAACTCAAAGAAGCAGTATTATCAGAAGCTTAGTGGAAGAGTGATGAAGGAGATGTCTCTAAACCTAGATCATTTGAACGACATATGTAGAAAAGTACAAAACCACATCCTTGCTTCTAAAACAACAACTACACTTACCTTGTGGATCTCAGCACAGAAGAGAAGTACACTACTTCTATCACTAAGCATTATGTTGCGAGATACTACAAAGAAGATATTGAAGATAGGATCCCTGAAAGATGGAGCAAAGAAGTTCGTCGCTATCACTTTGAAGCTCTTAATGGTATACACCATTGGGAAGAGGACAAAATTGATTTCTTCAAAGCAGGAATGAGTGTCGTAACCAAAGGAAACGTCTATTGATCCCTGAAATAAAGAGTAAAGAAGTTCGTCGCTATCACTTTGAAGCTTTTAATGGATACACCATTGGGAAGAGAATAGAATTGATTTCTGCAAAGCAGGAATGAGTGTCGTAACCGAAGGAAATGTCTTTTCAAACTTAAGGATCAAATTAGTTGTTCGTATAGATGTCAAGAAGAAATGGGGTTATGGTTTTCTAACATCAATTGTAGTCAGGATATCAAATGATAAAGAGTATGAATTCAGCTATGCAGATCTACCTAGACTCAGTGTGAACAATGTTGAAGATATGTACTTACTCTAAGTCCAAGATAAGCTACACCATCTCCCATTAGAATTTGTGAAAGACTTCAACAATGCTCTTCTCATGTTCATCAGAAGAACCGTGATCAAGAATAGAGTAGAAGATATTCAGCTTGGAGTGGAAAGCTATCAAAGAACTCTCAACCTCACCAAACCCACAATGTTCTTCGAAGGAATCGACCAACGGATACATTCACGATGACTGTAACGCATAAGGGGGTCGTGTATCTTAACCAATACAACATAAAATCCCTCATGAAGCTAAGTAAAGTAAAGAAGTTTAGTGATGGTACACTTGTGAAGATTTAAGAAATCTGATTGACATTTTGTTAAAGAACAAGCTAGGCAGCGACAACAAAAGGTTAAAAGGAAGAGACTGGACCGACTATGATGTCAAGAGTTCAAGAAATATGCTGAAGAAGATTGACGAGATACTCAGGCACAGAGAGCAAATCAGAAGGCTTGAGGAGTATGTTGGAGGAAGACCCAAGATTGTTAATCCACGTACTTTTGTAAGGCCTTTGTAATCATCCCTTAGGGGGAGATTATTAGAAACACAGAAAAGTGTTGATTACATGGCCATTTATCTAAGTTTAATAGTGCAGGGATTAACTAGTACAAATAGGGATGGACTAAGTTGTAATATGTAATAACCCTTAATTGCTTCCTAGTTCCTCTTTCCTTCCTATAAAAGGAGGGCTAAGGAAGGGTTAAGGGTTAGTGATTCCTCTTTCCTTAATTTAATATTTCTTTCTTTCTCTCCTCTCCTCGCTTGCCCCCACATCCCTCTCTCTCTCTAGGATGTGTGTCTCTCTCTTTAGGATACGTGTCTCTCTCTAGGACGTGTGTCTCTATCTCTACTATCTCTATACATTTCTAGTGTAGTACTTTGTTATATATAAGTGTATTTGTATCAGAATATCTAGAAGGCAAGTTAACCGGGTATACATAGATAGCGATAGCTCGTGTGAAGTTATCTACGAGCATTCTTTCCTCAAGCTAAATCCTTCCATCAGATAACTTAGAGTGGATTCAAAAATTCTACTCGTAGGGTTCTTAGGAGAGCATTCATGGCCTCTCGAAGAGGTCCCTCTGGAAGTTACTATGGGGGAAAGTCCATACACAAGGATGGAGACCCTAAACTTTGTCATTTTTGTGTCCAACTCCCCCTACAACCTTCTCCTCGGAAGAATAACTATGCAAAAAATGAGGATCGTAGTGTCTACGATTCATGCAGCAATAAAATTCCACACCTTATGGAATTGGCATTGTATTCTCAACCTACGAACCCAACAAAGTAGAAGAGGGACAGAAGAAGGTCAAGGAAACCACCCTAGAGGTTACGACAGATGTTCTTAACTGTGTAGACGCATAGGAAAGGATCGTTGTTAATGACAAACACCATGTACAGACAGTTGTCATTGGGAAGCACCTACCAACCAACTTCAAGAGGAAGCTACAAGGTCACCTACGATCTAATGTGGATGTCTTTGCATGGACGTACGCTGATATGACAGGGATTCTAAGAACCATTATGGTAGGTGGGAAGCCCTTCAACACAGAGCATAAACTAAGCGAGTACAAGCATATTGAACCGGTAAAATAAAAGAAGCGAGGATTGGTTCTGAAACAGAACAAAGCAACATGCAAAGAGGTGAACGGGCTTACAAAGGCAGTAATCTTATGGGAATTCAAGTATCAGACATGGGTAGCTAACCCAATCATGGTCAAGAAAAGTAAAGGAGGCTGAAGGATGTACGTGGACTTCACAGACATAAATAAAGCGTGTCCCAATGACTGCTACCTCTTGCCAGAAATCGATTGAAAAGTGGAATCCTTCTCAGGTTTTCGACTAAAATGCTTCTTGTACGCCTATAAGGGTTACCATCAAATATAAATGGCTGAAGGGGACGAAGATAAAATAGCTTTCTTCATCGGGAAGGAGTATTTTTCTATTAAAAGATGCCCTTTGGTCTAAAGAACGCAGGGGCAACTTACCAAAGGTTGGTCGACAAAGTGTTTAACGATCAAATTTGGTGAAACTTTGAGGCCTACATCGACGACATGGTGATTAAGAGTGCTTCTGAAGAAGACATGTTGATGGACATCCAAGAAACCTTCGATAGGCTTCGATCCATTAATATGAAGCTTAATCCGAAGAAATGCTCATTCGGTGTTGAGGAAGGCCCGTTCTTAGGACACCTCATCACCAAGCAGGGAATCAAAGCAAATCCTTCGAAGTTCAAGGCGATTACCGACCTTAAACCACCAAGAATGCTCAAGGAGATACTGAGCCTTAAAGGAAATCTGGCAGCACTAAGCCGATTCCTTTCAAAGGGTGCCTACAAGTCACTTATATTCTTTAAAGCCCTTAAAAGCTGCACAGACAAGAAGACCATATAGTGGAAAGCTGATGCCGAGGAATCCTTTCAAAAAATTAAGGAGTTTATAGAAGTATTACCAACACTTACAGCCCCAATCAAAGGCAAAGTATTGGTAATGTACCTCGCGGGTTTGACAGAAAGTATAAGTGTTGTCCTACTTGCGAAAAGAGAAAAGAGACTTGTTTCGATTTACTTCGTAAACATGGTACTACAAGGGACAGAATTAAATTACCTAGAATTGGAAAAGATCATACTAGTTCTCGTCCATGCTGCAAGAAGGCTATGAAGGTATTTCCATGCTCACCCCATCAGGGTATTAACCGACAAACCCATCAAGCGAATCCTCGCAAGGCTTGAGAAATCAAAAAGGATAGCGAAGTGGGCCATCAAGTTGGGGAACATTACATCGAGTTCAAAGGACATAACTTTATCAAAGGGCAAATACTAGTTGATTTCATGGCTAAAACACCTTCCGCAGAAGACAAGGATATAAAGACGAAGAAACCAGAAACAAAAAATGAAACTCTGAATTTGAGAAGCGCGTGGAAGTTGTATACCAACAGAGCCTCAAGTTCTGATGGATCTAGTGCCGGTCTAATGTTGGTCAACCCTGGAGGAAAGGAATACACGTATGCCCTAAGGTACGAGTTCGAGACCACCAACAAAGAAGCAGAACACGAAGCATTGTTAGCGTATTTGCAAATAGCAGAAGAAATGGATATCAAAGACATGATCATCTTCATAGACTCCCAACTAGTGGACAACCATGTCAAGGTTCTCTTCGAAGCTAGACAACCCGTGATAAAGCAATAATTTGAAAAGACGAGGGAAGACCTGAGGAGTTTCGACACCTACTCAATGGAACACATTCGGAAGAATCAAAACAAGAAGGTTGACACACTAAGCTTGTTGGCCTCCATGACCTTCGAACATCTAACCAAGGAGGAGTTGGTTGAGGTTTTAGCAAGCAGGTCAATAAATAGCAAGGAAGTGTCAAAGATTACAGTCAAAACAGAGAAAAACTAGATGACTCCCATCTATGAATACCTGTTGAGCGGTCTACTACTGAAAGATCCGAATGAGGCCAAAAAAGTTCGGATCATGCCTCCCCAGTACCGGCTAATCAAGGGGGACCTATACAAAAAGTCTTTCTTGACACCATGGCTTCGCTGAATAGATCATTCGTAGGCTAAAAGTGTCATACGAGAAATACATGAGGGCTTCTGCGGATTTAATGCGGAACCTCGCTTCATGGTCATAAAGATTACCAAGCAAGGCTACTATTGGCCATCAATGTATAAGGACGCGGCAAAGGCAATTCAAGAATGAACAAACGATAATCAAAACATAATCCAACAGTAGCAAGAATTGAGCCTAATAATGACGTAACAACGGTAAACTAGTGCTTTTGCTATTAGCCCCTGACGGATCAACTACTGTCAGACCTTATCACGCTCATAGAGGTTTAAAGTTCTTGGCTATAGTTGTTGAACACTTCACCAAGTGGGTGGAAGCAAAGCCTCTAACCATAACGAATGGAAGACAGGCAGAAAAATTCATATGGGAGCATGTGATTTAGATATTCGGAGTCCCTTGGATGATTACTTCGAAGGATGACAAACAATTCGCAGAAGGAATCTTCCTAGATTTCTGTAAAGGATCAAAGATACACAATCTTTTTCCCTAATCACGGAGCATATGGAAATAATGAACTACATGAAGAAGCAACGCATTCGAAACCAACAAGGATGGGTAGACGATCTACCTCGGATCCTATGGGTACATAGGACTTTGCCAAGGAACAGTCAGAAAGAGACTCCTTTTATCTTAACCTACGGGTCAGAGGCAATAATTCCAAAAATTACTAAACTCGCCCCCGAAGAAGAAAAATCCTTAACACATGAAAGAAGCAAAAAAAGAAAGGACGAGGAAAAATAAGTGGCCTTAATCGAAGAAACTTATTATAAAAACAAGCTTCGAAGGTATCATGATCAAGGAATGAGCGTTCCACATTCAGCCTAGGAGATTTAATACTCTTATTAAGCCACAACGAAGGTAACCATAGGCAAATATGGGAACGACCTCACATTATAAGCGAAGCATACGGAGAAGGACTCTACAAGATAACAGACGCCTCCGATTACTAGCTCATTCGTACAGTGAAGGGTTCAAGCCTCCGTAAGTTTTACATGTGAAGCTTCCTACTTATTGTTTTTATAAAAAAAATCATTGTTTAGACTTATTTTTGTCAAAGGGAAATTTACTAAGTGTAGCAAACCAAGTGATCATGTTCAAAAGTGATGTAAATCTTCCTACACAGTTAATGAAAGTAATGAATTCCCTTCAAATCTCTTATGTCGTTATTTACAACAAAGATTTGAATCACCAAGTATTTAAAAGTTTCAACGTTCGAAAGGATGTAGTAAGGCCACACATGAGCCTTATTTTTGTTACTCAACATCCATTAAATTCATGTTAACTTCCTAAAGGTCTTCGTTCAAAACCTTTTGGGCTAAAACAGAGCGGGTCGCAACCCTCTGTTACAAGCGAAGGACTGCTTGAAAACCTTGGTGTACAATTCGTAATTTTAATAAGGCCACATGATTGATATTTAAACTAACACCTTTTATATATATAATATATAATAAAATATATATAATAAGTATAATCTAAAACTAATCAATGAAACCAAGAAGTAGCATAGAATATTCCTGGGTCGTTTATCCCCAACGAGGCTGAGCAAAAAGCATTAGCTAAATAGTTAATGATAGCAAAAACTTAAAGGGCTACGACCCCTATAATATTAAACGCCCATAGAGGGGGAAGGAGTTCCAAATAGTTACAATGATTGAGCAAACTTAAACTGTTAAATGCGGCCAACATAAACTGCCAAAGCATAAACAGAAATTATTTTAAGGCCAAAGCTTGAGAAACACAAAGTGAAATTGTTTAAAGGGTACATGCTACCCTTGGAACCAAATTACCACAACATGGTGGCTTTCAAACTGTTGAGGGAGGAGACATAGGCTTCGGTGTGGGAGCAGAGGATGGAGTTGCTTTCTGAGAAGGAGCTGGAGCATTGGTCTTCGTTACAGTTGGACGACAAAGAGACTTCGGCTCCTTGGAAAAAAGGGCTTCGACTGATGCAGAATGGTCTGCTACAACTTCTGATATGAATGGAAAGGTTGCAGCAACAAAGTTATTACCAGCATTTGTGTGTTCTTTCTTGTGCGTAGGCCAGTAACCTTTCACCTTCGCCATATTGAAGGGCTATTTCATGTTAGCGACCTCCTCCAAAGCAGCACATCTCCCGTAGAAGATGGCAGAGGATACAAATCTCCTAACGAGTATAGCCATCTCATAACTATGAACCTACTCCATAGCAACATAAGGTACCACCTTTGAGACCAGCTCCGCCCTATCGCACTTCAAAGCTTTGATTTATTTGCGGAGCAAGGCCTTAACAGCTTCCAGCTTACCCTTCTCAGCCTCTAAGGCAGCAACCTTCGACTCTAAAGTCGCAAGGTTCTCTTGGTAACCAGCCCATTTCTGGCTCTCTAATAACATCTTATCAATACTACTCTTATGCTCATTCACCTCATCCAGGAGAGACTTGATCTTTTGACGAAGAACATTAACAAGTCTGCCATCACAGCCTCACATTTAGCTATGAGCTCTTCGCACTCTCTATCCCTAGCCTTCTCTTTTTCTTTGAGCACCTCATAGTCTCCTTTCATCTGGTCAAAAACTTTCAACAACTCCCGGCTCTACGGTTAACAACATTGTCAACCACTACTTGTCTAGCGTAGCAGCGATCCTTCAGGCTGGAGGGATGACATTAGAGACCATAATATGATAGTCAATAGCAGTTTGCAGCTCTAGAGCATCATATAGGCATACAAGGATGAGATGTGAGCAAAGAAGAAAAATAAAAAGATGAGTACTAACAATAAACTAGGAAATAGTAGGTACCTTCTTCATCATCAAAAATGGTAAGATACGCCTAGGACTCAGCTTTAGTTTCCATGGGAGCAGGAGAAGACTTCTTACGCGTGGACCTCGAAGAGGAACCATCATGGACCAGCTTGTGCTTTATAGGAGGCTTCGCAAAACCCTTCGTCTTACACTTTTGACTTTTCATCCTCTCAGCTACACTGCCACTGGAATCTCCTCACGAATTAGAGAACCCCTTGAGTTCGTAGTATTATCTACTAATTGCTTTGAATTCACACAGTCTTAGGGCTCTGCCTCCAAGAGAGGAGGTTCGTTGTTAATAGAAGCAGATGGAGGACCACAACCAAAAGCAGGAGTGGGTACACGAGGAAGGAAGGTCATCTCTTCATCATCTTCAGCAAACATGAAATTCCTAAAGGCTATTTCCGTAAGACAAAAGAAAGAATCATTTATCAATAGTAAGGAATTAATACATAATAACATGAGAATAGTAAATATCCTTTCCACCAAAGAAGATCACGGGATGCCTCAGGCTATGCTCCCAAGACGCTTTAAGACCAGCGCGGAACATAATAGGATTCATGATGGATTGGACACTAGCAGGATGCCTAGCTAAACATTGGTACATGAGAGTCTCACTAATGGAAGGAGGTATTTTATCTTTGAAGGTTCTTTTATCCCACCTATTATCCTTCGAAAGGAGCTCCGGATACCCATTAGGAATGATTGTATCTTAAACATAAAAAACTGACATTTCCATTTTTCAATACGGGTTATGGGCTTGAGTAAGATTATGGGGACATACGCCTCTGGCCTCTTGGCGAAGGTCAGCCATTACCCACCAGGATACATATTGAAAAAGCCCCTATACAAGTCTACTGACGGCTCACCGCCGTATGCATTGCACATAACAGTAAAAGTGGTGAGTTTGTCACAACCAAAGGGATTCAGTCTAGATAAATGGACACAAAAATACTCAAACACATCACAAAAAAATTTGGGGAGAGGAAGCCTGAGGTTTGCAAGACTGAAAGAGTGAGTATATAAACCAACAAATCCGTCTAGAGCATCATAGATAGTCTGGTTGCTCTTAGGGAGCATAACTTTGTATTCTGAAGGAATGCCATAGTCAACAAGGAATTTTGTGAGCTCAGCTTTGGTGAGAGTGTACGTCTGTGTACGGAGGATATTTTTCGCGCTCATATTTTAAAGTAGTAGTAAGAAAACTTTACCTTCTTGGACGAATGAATAATGCAGAGAAGGAATATGATAGAGATGATAATGGGAAGGTAAAAGAAAACTAGGGTTCTTTAATCCGAGTACTTATAATCGCAGAGTTTTATTTACAATCATACACGTGTAGGGGTGATAAATCATCTGGATTTCAAATTATGGATAAGGTATGATTTGACAATCACATTGACCAAGGCATGACCCTTGGTTAATAATCCATTAAAAGCTAGCTAACTCCCTACACAAGTGGGATTAGCCTTAAATGCGGGTAAGCACGCACAGTTAATGTCAGTTGGCCTTCGACACCAGGCTACGATGCGTATTTATTTAGAGTCGAAAGCAATGCATCCATAGATGTATACATCACATTCGACTGAGGGGATTGATGACGTACCCTCTGATTCGGCTCGAAGGCCTCCCCTCCGAGCTCGAAAAGGATCTACTCCTAATGACACCTAGAAACCTTCGAATAGTTTCTAGTGACGTAAAATCATCTTCGCGATGGTTAACAGTATGAGAATCCGCCACACGAAGCCAACACCCTTTGGGGTGTGCCCTTCGATGAAACTAGGGAAAAGGTAAGAGTTGGTCAAGTCAAAATCCACGTTCTCCCCTCTACCCTGGCTTTCCCGACAAGGTAGAGATCGTGATACACTAAACCCTTGAATCCCCCTTAAATCGCGGGACTCCCCCACAATCATCGGCTAATGTGTAGAACCTTACGCACGCTTATTTTCATCACCTATAAATAGAGTGGTAGGTCATTACACTCTCAACACCTACATTATACTTTACACATACTTACGATCATCAAAAATCAATACTTACTCTCACGCCGGAGGTGATTCGCCCACCCATGCGCTTCACTTAACATAGTGTTTTCATTTATTTTTTAACATGTTATCAACGGTTTGGCAGTCCAAACACCACCCT
>BQNB010195580.1:0-11358 GCA_026074375.1 Tanacetum coccineum | reverse complement strand
AAGAACACGCGTCAGAACCTCAAAATGGGATACCCGGGCCGCACCAAAGGGCGACAGTTGGGAAATATGTATACGGAAGTATTTGAGTACGGCCATAAAAAATTTAGTAAACGGAATCCTATAACCGCAATAATCAAAAATCCTAGTATATACACCTACTTTACCGGCCGAAAACTGGATAATGGTCTTATCACGCCCTGGAGCCGTAGGATGCACCCCGACCGGAATATAAAAGGCCTCAGAAAAGCTATCTACCATTTCTTGGGTCATAATAGAGTATTTAGCAACAGTTTTAGCCATTTGGAAAGATGGATGAGGAAAAGTGCAAACCTGAAGTTCGAGGAGACCTTAAAAAGAAGAGGACGAGGTGATGACGTATAATAAAGATGAAAAGCTCGAAGAAATCAACAATGGTGAAAAGTAGAGTTTTGGAAAAAGGAACAGTAAAAAAGGGAGGGGGTATTTATACCCTTGGTATATTTATTTTGACCCATAGCCAGATGACGACACGCGTAACCCACTCACTTGATCAACGATAGGGGATCGCCTGGGAAACCGTTTAACAGCTGTAAAAATGTCACGTCAGTCAGAAGATAAAAGGACAGCGTTGGTCCACGTCACCTATACGTCACCAACTCAGTAAAGAAGCGTCGCGGAGAAAGTACATGACGGCGAATCGTTAGCAATGAACCTGAAGTCTAGCACTGATCACCGCACGCGAAACATGGTCCGCAGGCAATATCATACTAGACTGGGGGGACTTGATGACGTATAATAGGTATACCAAGCCTCCGGGCTTGGGCCACATTGACACTTGGGCTCCTTGGCCCAACTGAATAGTCATGGGCCGAAACTAAACCCACTCCTGCATTGGTTACGGCCCGGACCCAACAAACGGACGCGGACCTAACTTTAGGGTACCTCCGTCCGCGGAAAGCACACGCGTCCGTACACATGGTTAGTACGGTACCTTGTCTGACAAGGGACCCTCTCCGGCCACTAACGAAACATGCGAAATATTAGGAAACCCTAATATTTCGTTCGCCTATAAAAAGGGACCCTCTGACACAATGAACAGTACGATTTTCTCACTCTATACTCTCATACTTTCTCTCTCTACATGTTTACTTACTTTCACGTCGGAGTCTAACCGTGGGGTCCGTCCCCACGGTAAGGCTAACGGTTTTTATCTGATTGTGCAGGAAATCGTCACTTCTCTTGCTCTAATACAAAACCCAACGCTCAAATCATCTGGAAGCCCAACCCGACACAGGATTTGAGCCCATGTCTATACCCGACATCTATTTTGTATTAACATAGATCATCGGAAAAAGAAAGCTGAAGTAGCAGGAAAAATATAGGTCGCCTGATGTCATTACTGTGAGAAGCCTGTTGGTTTACGAATCATCTAAAATTGAATATGCTACGTCCCATCCACGATGCAAACTTGGAGCCATTAAGAGTCGGGTGCGAAACGTAAGTGGTGTCGCAATCCCTTAAAGCATGTCATGTGAAAGATTCATTAACTTGATTGTTTGCTTTCGTCAAGTACAAATCAAGACATATCTATTACTATATATATACAAACGGCAGCCTACCCGGCCCGCCAAAAAAAAATATATGAATCGCACACCACTTTTTTTGACCCGGTTACATTAATGAGGCCTTTTCTTTTTTTTCTTTTTTTTTTTTTTGTATCCTCTTTACATTGACCTTTTGTTTACTTTTTTTTAACCTTTTTTAGTTTGTCTCCTGCTAGATCATTCACAACTCTATCAGTCTAACATAGGACTTGATAGTTAGACTTGTGATCTTCGTTTTCTTTCAGGGAAGATTCCTCAGTGCGAAGTCTTGTGCTGCTACATTGTCAATTGGTCTTGTAGTAAAAGGTGTCTCTGTCGGCTATGAATCTAATACCACCTTAAGTTTCTCATAAGTATCTGTCGCTGAGGTGATAGATAGATGATCCTGTGTATGGTATTGTCTGTCCACAACAATTGGAAGCAGCTATATACTCAGCTTCAGTTATGGAATTAGCAACCATAGTCTGCTTCTTGCATTGTCATGAAATCAATCCACACCCTAGGAATTGACAACCTTTTGTTATGGACTTCCTATCTAAGCTTGCTCCTGCATAGTCATTGTCAGTAAATGCCACCAAATCAAAAGGTGAATCCTTATGATACCAAAGGCCCAATTTAGGATGACCTTTTAAGTATCTAAAGATCCTTTTCACAACATGAAGATGTAAAATTTTAGGATTGACTTGGAATCTTGCACAAGTACATACTGCAAACATAATATTAGGCCTTGAAGAAGTTAAATACATCAATGATCCAATCATGGATCTATGCAAGTGTTCATCTACATCTTCACCATCTGAATCTTTGAGCAAAGGCTTATGGGTTTCCATGGGTGTGCTTGCTATTTTGACATCACTAAAGCCAAATTTCTTTAAAATCTCAGTCACATACTTGTCTTGGCTTATAAAAATCTGATCTTCCTTCTGCTTCACTTCCAGTCCTAGGAAGATTGTGAGTTCACCCATAGAGCTCATTTGAAACATCTTATGCATCATCTTCTCAAATTATGTGCATAACATTTTCTTTGTAGAACCAAAAATGATATCATCTACATACACTTGAACCAATAGAATATCACATTGGTCCCTCTTGATAAATAAAGTTTTGTCTATCTTTCCTCTCTGAAACCCATTGTCTAATAAGTAAGTTGACAAGGTTTCATACCAAGCTCTGAGAGCTTGATGCAGTCTATAAAGTGCCTTTTCTACTTTGTATACTCTATCAGGGAAGTCTGGATCTTCAAATCCCGGTGGTTGGTAAACATAGACTTCCTCTTCAATCTTTTCATAAAGAAAAGCACTCTTGACATCCATCTGGTACACCACAAAGTTTTTAAATAAGGCATAGGCTAAGAATAGCCTAATTGCTTCAATTCTGGCAACAGGGGCAAAGACTTCATCTCTCATCATAATCAATTCCTTCTTCTTATGTATACCCTTGTGCAACCAATCTTGCTTTGTTCTTAATCACAATACCTCTTTCATCCTTTTTTGTTTTTGAAGACCTATTTAGTTCCTATAGCTCTCTTTTTATTAAGTAACTCTACCAAAGTCCAAACTTCTTGTAGCTTGAATTGTAAAAGCTCTTCTTGCATAGCCTCTATCCAGCCTGGATCCTTTAGTGCTTGAACTACCTTTTTGGGTTCTTCTTGTAATAAAAAGCAAGCAAGCAAGCAATTTTGAAAGTCTTTATGGTTGGTCCTCTGCTGCACTGAACAAAACATAGCATGTTCAGTCAAAATCTTTGTCCATCCTTCAGGTTTTGAGGTTCTGAATGTAATGTCTATTAATGATTTGTTCGAACAGTAGATATCTTGTTAATTTTGGTATTGGAATAGACTGACAAGCATGAATCAACTAAATTGTTCATGTCAGCCTCTGCACCAACATCTTCATCATCATCTGAATAAACAATATCTTCCAATTCAGGCATATTTGGATCATTTAGAAGTTTAATGCTTGTTTTTGGATCAACATCATTAACTTCTATGCCAACAGCATTAACAGTTGAACTAACAACATTAACATTGTTAGTGTTGTTTCCATCACTAGCAGTATTAATATTGTTAGTGCAGTATAACACTATGCATCCCTTTTCTTGATTAATTCTTTCACCCTCTTTACTTGGGTTACCACCTTCATTACCTAGATCTTCAACATCCTTCTTTTCCTCCTCCCCTAATGGTTTGAATCCAGCATCAGGAGAATCCTTTGGACTAAAAGAGAATGTTGGATCTTGAGTCCATAATGGTAGCAGTATGTAATCTTTGCCAGGTACTGTCTCCACTCTAGCTTTACCTACATTATCACATGCTTTTGTACCTGCACTACCATTAGATTGATTCCCTGCAACAACTAGATTATAGTTCATAGAATTTGTTAGTGCATTTAATGCAAAAGCCAATTATTTCCACTTCCTCAATAATAGGTGTATTTCACTAAATTGACATGCAGGTTCTCTTCTACCATCCTAGTTTCTATTTGATAAATACTCTGAATGCTTGGCTAAAGTTGAGTATCCTATAAAGAAACCCTTCATCAGCCCTTTCTATCAACCTTACCTAGTGACTATGGTTATTAAGGATTGTAACAGGACACCAATGGTCCATGAAGCTCAAAGCAAGTTTTCTACCTAGAAAAAAGTTATAAGAGGGTCATGGTTTTTGTGAGGCTTGATAACTATCACCCGTATTTTGGACATAACCAAGCAGTATTATCTGCTTCAGCCCAGAAAGTTTATTGGCAATTTTGAACCAACCCCCGCTAGCAAGTCCTAGGCCAGCCACGAATTAGTGTCTATTATTACTTCAGCTACTCTATTTATTGTGGAGTCCGTAGCAACGGACCTAATCTAAATTCCCTCTTATATCCTTTATTTCACAGACTGATTCATGACCCAAATTCTTGAATCATTCCCATTGTCACATCTATTCACTTTCACCCTAAGGCTATTAGAATTTCTATGCCTGTTTATGAATATTTTTAAGGATTTCACTAGTTTCATCCTTATGGCAAAAAAGAAAACCCAACGAAACCTGATACTAGCAGTACAATCTTTTTCATTAAACTCTATACAAATTTGGTCCAAACAAATCCATGAGCCAACATTTGTAATGGTTGTTGATTGAACTAATGTGTTTTGGTCTTACAATAAGCACTGTGTTGCTTCCCTTCTACAAGATACACAGTTTGATTAATTTCAAAAGATTTAAAGGTAAAACCTCTTACAAGGTTTCCCCTTATCCACTTTATTCATTGTTTGAAATTTACATGTCCCCAAGTCTCTTATGCAAAGATAGATTCATCTGGTGTGGCTTATTGCAAAGAGACAGAGATAGACCTCCTTACAGAACAACAAATCTTTAAATCAACATTGAACAAGTATCCCTTTCTGGGAACTTTTATTTTTTTAAATAAGCAAAACATGACTTTCATCAGTTAACTTAAAGTCTGGAGACAGAACAACACATTCAGTATCAGTAAAAAGAACACTATTCTTCTTGTCACACATTTATGAGACACTGAAGAGGTTAAACTTTAGTTCCTTTATAAAATACACATCTTCAAAATCCAATTTACCAGTTCTTATTATACCTTTCCTAGTAATTTTCCCTCCTTTGGAATTACCTCCAAAGGCAACAAATCCTCCATCAATTTCTTCATAATCTGTAAGATAGATTTGTTTCCTGTCATGTGCCTAGAGCATCCACTGTCAATCACTCCTTTATCCTTCAAATCTTGTTGTGGATTGCCCTGCACATAATGGTAGGAAAATTAGTTTCTTTTGGGGACCCAAGCCATTACTGACTTGGATCTGCCTGTGCAACAATAATAGTCAAATCTTTTAAGGACAATGATGTACCTTTATTCTGAGACATGGCTAAAATTTGTGCTTTGGTCCCCAAACCCAATAGCTAGGCCTTAACAGCATTCCCTTGTTTCCCCTTTAACAGCACTAGAACTGCTTTTGGCCCTAGCAGTATTCACCCTTGTTCCCTTAACATAAATAACCTCTTTAGTGAAATTACTGTTTATTTAAGCTGCTGTTTATTTTGTTAAAAGGCCTTCTAGCAATTGAATATGCATTATTAATAACATTTTTCATGGGTCCTGCATTATTCACTGTTGTTCTTGGTTGAATGGGTATATATTGCCAATTTTACAAACTTAAAAATATAGGATATAATATTTTTATATAAATTATAAAAATATATATTAATATTATAAAACTCGATTTTATTAAAACCCAACACATTTATCATTATTAATCATAAATCGACGCATTATATATTTAACATAATTTATCATCAACTAACTTTTGAAGAAACTTAAAATCTTATCGTATCACATTACTAGGGAATTTCATATGAAGTGTTTCATTTGAGTTTTCGTTTTGACGAGTTTGCTGGGTTTACGATTTAAAGTGCCCTGGCTCCTCAAACGATACTACATGGCCTCTGGATTATGATAGCCCGAACAACGATATAATATTTCCATAATTTAATAAATCAATGATATACGTTAAACTTTATGAAGTTTTGAAACATAAACTATCACACTAAGACTTGACATATCACCCCAGGTTGCGTGACGAAGCCGTTACTTTCACTTGATATACTTTTGCCATCAATCAGATTTCCCTTGAGTGCCATGAGCTTAGACGCAATAATACTGTTTTTAATAATAATTGTACTCATTGCAATTATTACACTTATGGGTGTATAACAACATACAAGTATTTTTCCAACTGTATACTATCCTATATTATTATTCATATCTATGTGTAAGTCCCTTTAGGCCAAAAGACCCCCACCATCATAGACCAATAATCACTCGCAAGTGAACGTGAATATTGTAAATAGGCCTAGTGGGAATTGACCGAATCCCGTTTGTTTAGCGCGGATAGGTTAACCCAAATGCACTATATTGAAAACTCAAATGTTAAAAAAATATATGGTAATTACCTAAACGAGGTCCAATTATCTTTATATATATCATTATTGATATATAACACTAGACAGTTTGAGTGCCATGAGCTAGATAGCAATAATACAGTTTTCCATAATAATTATACTCTTAAAAATATTACACTTATGGGTGTATAACAACGTAACCCACTCTTATGATGACTTGTATTCACACTATTTATTATAAACATATGAATTTCACTTAACTATTTTGTTGACCTTTTTAGCATGTTTATCTCAGGTAATTGAACATCTTATGGTATGGAGTGGCATGAACTTGAAGATAGCTACACTATTATCATTCAAACTTTATGTTTTCATGTAGATTTTGGGACCTCTGTTTGTAAAAACTTTGATGAAATAATGAATGATAACTTATCTTTTAAAAACATCTCTTTCAAGTCGTTTTCTATGATTATGACTGTTGTACTATGAAATAATATCCCAGATTAGCTTCCGCTGCTATATGTCAAAAATGGGGGTGTTATAGCTTCCTTCCAGTATTCTTCAGGAATCTTCTTGCCCTCATAGTTAGCATAGCAATGTTCCACCTTAAATCCATCTCTTCTAGATCATCAGGATTGATTTGTTGTAGATCTTTATTATCTAGCTATGGAATACTTGGTTGGCTAGCAAAGAAGGAATAAATCACAGCATCACTTAAATTTTCAATAGTTGTTAAGCTATTAGTAGCACTCTAAGTGATAGCAGTATTAAGACCCTGAGCAATATTAACTGCTCTAGTTGCACTGACAGTGCTGCTAGAGGACAGAAATGCTACATTATGTGAGTTTGTGGTTGAGCTAGATGTCTCCTTGACCTCTAATTCATAGACCTTCAGGTTGTTGAAGAGGTCATCCAAACTCAATGTCTCAATCTCTGGTTTCTTCCTCCACACAATAGTATGCATAGTCCATTCTTGTGACAAACTTCTCAAGAACTTCGGATTGATGTCATATTGAGGGATAACTTCACCATGCATCTCTAATTGACTAATTAGCTTTTGAAGCCTTTCAGAAGTTTGCTCAATCACTTCTGTGCTGGATGCAACAAAGTTTTCATATTGCTGCTTTAGAAGATTTTTTTGAGTTTTCTTTGTAGCAGTATTACCTCCAAATATGTTCTCAATAGCCTGCATCAGTGTTTTAGCATCCTTGTATGAGTTGAACTTTAATTGATGCTCATTAGGTAAGGCCATCAACACAGTGCTTCTTGCCTTCAACGCTTCCCTTCTTTGTGCCTTCTCTTCAACACTTGTAGGAGGGATAACAGTCTCCTTACCATCAATAGTTTTTGTTACTATGGGTGCATTACCATTTTCTATGATCTCCCATAGAGTGTAATCAATGCACTATAAGTACTGCTCCATCCTCATCTTCCAGAGATCATACTCAACAGGTTGGAGTATGGGTAGCTTGATGGTTTGAGTAGATTGAGAATCCATTGCTTCTTGAAAAAAAGTAGATCTTGTGTGTAGTAAAGGTTCTTCTTATTCAAAGCTTCTCACAAGCTCTGATACCACTTGTTGATCCCAATAGAATAGATATTGCTTAGCTTGTATAAGGCTAAGTTGTATTGAATAAATTCAAAACAACTATGATAGAAACTTTGATTGTGAATATCAAAGACTATGCGGAATCTAGTCAATGATACTAAGAAGAATTTCAATGAAACAATAATAAATAAGATCAATAACAAACAGTTTACCAAACTTTCAGCCTCGATATAATACGAACACTCTTAATAGTGTTAGGGTTACAAAACCTTGAAGCTATGACAATTCTATGAATGACTCGATTTGATACTTTGATACTAATACATAGAATTCTATACCCTAGGTCCTCCTTTTATACACCAAGGAGTCCTAATGGGATTACAATATTTTCCTAAGTTATCATGATCTTCTAAACAAATAACTTATACGTATCTTTTATAAAAATATCTCATACATATCCCACAAGCAATATTTATCTTTTCTCTGAGCAGTCTTTATCCTTTCAGCAGTTGTAATCTTTCAGCAGTATTAACTTTTAACACCAACAGTAGTAACTTTTGTACCAGCAGCACTAACTGTGTACAAGCAGTACTAACTACTTAGCATATTTTTCATTAAGATTACTAACAGCACTAATTTATACTTAGCAACAGTAACTAATACCTTAACAGTAGTAACTTCAAGAAGGCTTTTAATTCCAACAATACTCCTCTAAACTTGATATTTATCTTCAAAATCATCAAGTTTCTTCATTAAAAGCTTCATAATCACCAGGAGGATGCTTCCAAACACTTCACTGTTTCTTGAGCTGCTCTGTCACACATTTCATTGCAATGATCAGTTTGAAGCTTCCTATTCAGCATCTGTGTAATTGTTGCTGGTGTAAGGGGGTATCTCTTCTCAACCAACATAAAGATATGCATGTCTTGAAACCTCACAAAGTGTACTCCACAGGAATCAAATAATTTCCAAATCAACACTTTGTTTCCAAGTAGATTTCTCCACATTGTATCTTCTATATTATGCTCAAGCATTATGTTTAGATCACCCCATAGTACTCTCTCATATCCCTCTTCAGGTCTTCTATATCCATGCTTAGCTTTTACTAATTTCCATAAAGTTTCTAAATCTTCCTTGTCAAAACTTTTAAGCATTTGAATCATTGATGAGTACCTCTTTAAATTTCCATCAGCTCTTATGATTTGATAGTAGCCAATCTTTCCTTTTTAATGATCTTCCAATCAACAATGCTTGGAGGCATAGTAGCTAAAGGTATAGCATCAACTGCTACTTCCTCTTCATCAGGAATGACTTCCATCATACTTTGAAGCTCAACTGTTTCTTTATCATCTTCTATCTTTTATTTCTTTGAAGGCTCTTGTTCTAGCTCATCACCTACTCTTTTAGAACTGCTTTCTTCTCTTGTCTTATTGCCTTCTTCTCTTACTTCACTACCTCCCACCAGTTTTGTATCCATATCAACAAATGTGTTTACCCTTTTCATTATTTTATCAAATAACTCTTGAACATTAGTAAAAGACTTAGTATTCAAGTCTTTGGGCTTCCATACTGCCATGTTTTTCAGATAGGTACACATTATAATCCTTTGTTGAGCTTTTATGGGTGGTCTATTTCTCCTTTCTTCTGCTCTCTTAGTTGCAAAGTGCTTCCTCCTTTTCTCCAAGAGTTGTTGAAACAGTTTAGACTTTTCTTAAATTTTCAACTCTTCTTGTTCCTCTTCTTGCAGCCTTTGAGCTAATTCATAGTCAGTCTTAACCTTATCCTAAATATCATTCCATTATGTAATTAAGGCAGCATTGGCTTCTTCTTTTTCTATTGTAATCCTCTCTTCCTCATCAAATTAAGCTTGTAGCCTTATAGCTTCTTGTTCATCAAAGAGGACTTGATCTTTCTTCTTTATCTTCAAATGTTCTTTAACCATTATACCTTTACCCTTGTCCTTTGAAGGAATTGTTGTTGTTGTTGTTGTTGTTGTTATTGATTCACTTGGCTCTTGCATAACAACCCCTTTTGTCTTGGGTCTTGCACTCTTCAACTCTGCCAGTGTTTGAGCCAAAGTAAGTTCAACATTAGTTATTGTAGCAGCAGTTGGACTGGCAGTACTAACTTTAATATTAATAGTAGTAATTACTTCACCAGCAATAGTAACTAGATCAGCAATACTGGCTTCCTTTTCAGCCATATCCTGTCCTGCAAACACTTCTTCATCATTAAGAACACTTGTGTCAAAGATCAGATCATCATCATGCCTCCCTTGAGTTTCATCAACCAAAGTAATCTCTGCATCTGCATCAATATCATCAATTTTCCTCCCTTGTTTGGATGCATCCTCTTGATCACCCAAACTAGATTTATCAGAGGAAACTACTCTTGCAGATCTACCAATCTTGTATAATCTTTTAAGCTTATGAGTTCTTGACCCTCCTTTCTTCTCTAACCTCTTGACTCTCTTCTTGAAACTTGTAATCTCCTAAGCTTGAGTAGTCTTTATGTTCTCCAGGTCAAGCACTCTTTGTTGCAATTTGGTATAAAAATCTATCAATTCCTTAAGTTTCATACTAGGATCCTTAGTGACAGCCTTATCTGCTATATTTGTAGGATTACTAGAAACACTAGACTAAGGTGCCTGAGTGTCCTTCTCCTTAGGCCTCCTAGACTTTTGTTTCCTTTAGGGTTGAGATGATGATGGTTAAGTAATGATAGGTGTGTGATGGGGATCAGTTGGCATATCTGAAGCTTTTACCCATTTCTTCTTGAGCTTGAACCACCATTGTTGGAAATAATAGTGTTACTCTACCAGAAAAGTCCTTTCCTTACCTCTTAATATTAGCAAAAATATTCTTTGTATGTGAGGGTGCAATATAAATCTTGTTGTGAGTTGCCATCCCTTCTAGTTGATTATTCAAAAAGACTTGTATAAATCTTGGATACATTAAGAATTTGACAACACTATCCAAGTTCTTCACCATGCTTTCAAAAATATACCTGGAAAAGATGAACTTTTGATTTGTGGCTAAACAGATAATTGCAGAGGCTATAGTGCTACTAAATTCATTCTATGCAATAGTCTTAGCACTTAGGCATTGCAAAATGGTATGGATATGAAATTTCCATTGGGGAGAGAAGAATGCCTTATAGAAAGTTAACTTCTATAAAAGTTTTTCATACCTCATGAGTGTAAGCTGCTCAAAAATTATAGCATTTGGCAGACAACCAACACCATCAGCATCTTCCAGTTGAAGATCTCTTCTTACAGATGCTTCAGTAACAACAATCTTCTTCCCATCTACTAG
>BQNB010195579.1:0-11358 GCA_026074375.1 Tanacetum coccineum | reverse complement strand
TTTTAAAACATGTCATTTCTATGTTTCAATGGTTTGTAATCAAATGTCATATTGAAACACGTGTTTAATATAAAAGAAAAGTGTACGCTTCAGTGTATTTATCCTGAACAACGAAAAGAGAAATCTTTTTAGTCTTGAGCTATTCAATCAACACATTCAAAGTTTTGAAGCTCATGTCAATACCTTGTGTACAAATTAGTGCACAACCCATGATCATCAAAAAAAGAAAAATGTAAGTGTCAGTGCATTTATATTTAAAAAAGAGAGAAATCTTTTTTGACCTAAGCACGTTTTTTCTCACAATGATATTTTAAATCCTACTCGTGTCATTTACGTAAAAGTTGAAATAATAACATAATCATCTTTGTCTTCAGATATATTTCTTCAAGAAAAATTCAAGCTCTTGAACAAAAACTATATATCTTTAAAAAGAATACCGGTCTTTGTTCGAGGGGAGAAAGGGCTTTCATAAATTTTTTTTCATTAAGTCATAAAAATAAATAGAAAAAGTTTGACATAACGGGTTATTATTTGAGGGGAGTTAAGTTCAATCTAATCTAAGGACCTTGGTTGCAAACAACAAATAACTATAGGGGAGGTAGGAAACCTTAAGGCTGCATTTAAAGAAAACACATAACCACTAGAACTAAAGTTGCAATTTTCAAAAATTTATGTATAACACCAAAAAAATCGTGCGATTTTGGTATTTTTCCCAAATTCAAAAAACACTCAACTCTTTCTTTCAAGCCCATACTCGCACGATTCACAAGCTCCATCAAGAAATCATTTTTAGATCAAAAGTAAAACACGAAAATCATTCTTTATCATCTCCCTAACGTGTATCTAAAAGGAATTTGTTTCATTTCATGTCATAATCTCGAAATCTGTTAGGTTAGGGTTAGGGTTCTTGATTTTTAATTTGTGTTTTAGGTTAATTAACCGTAGAGCTTTTGTAGATATGAGTGTGTTAATGTTTAATCTAAAATAAATTTGCACATATTCAACACAAGAAAAAGTTATGAGTGATTTTGTGTTCAAAAATCATGCGAGTTTATGGGTAAGAGTGTTTGTGATTTGGTTTGTTGGAGTTCAAAAATCATGTTTGTGATTTGGTTTGTTGCGAGTTCAAAAATCATGTGTTTTAGCAAGTTTCTTGCGAGTTTATGGGTAAGAGTGTTTGTCAAAATTCGCAAGTATTTTTTTGAACAACCCATTTCATTTTTTTGTTAAAATTCCTAACGAGACATTCTTAAGTATTTTTGAAGAATACATACTAGAAATAAGTTTCTTACGATTTTTTTGTTCAAAATCATATGTTTTAGCAAGTTTCTTGCGAGTTTATTGCGTGCTCATACAGAAACTTGCTAAGTGTTTGTGTTTGAAGAATACATACTAGAAATAAGTTTGATTATGCCTTAAGATGCCTTTTTATGATCCTTGAGTTTTTAATTCAAACGAATGTGTCAAGTGGTAAATCTTGCAAGGCTTAGGAAAGCCATACAACGTGAGTATGCTTGTTTGATTATGTTCTTGTTATATGTTTGGATATACATTTGTTAATCTTGATTGAATCTTGCATGATGAAACAAACATGTGAAACGACTGGCATTTGTTGGCTTGAAATATGCGTGTTATCAAGAACAATGAAAATCATGTGCGGTTTGATGAATGATGTTTGTTTAATGTGATTTTACTTGATAAATCATGTGAGCTTCCTTGTGTAAACAAATCATGTGACTTTCATGTGAAGAAATCTTGTAAGTTTCCAAAGAAAATCATGCGAGAATGCTATAACAAAATATTGCAAGAATGCTTGGATAAATCATGCGAGAATGCCATGGCAAATCATGCAAGAATGTTTTGAAAAATATTGCGAGAATGCTTTAAAAAATGCGAGAATGCTTTGATAAATCATGCGAGAATACTTGGATAAATCATGCGAGAATCCCACGGGAAATCATGCGAGAATGTTTTGAAAAATCTGTTGGGTGCAAACCCAATCCCACATCGGTAGAATAAGTAAACTGAAGATGGGTTTCACACTTATAAATACCCCTCTCATTGTAATTGTAAACTTGGATCTTGGTATGCGTGTTTTGTATCCCGTATAGTTTAGCACAGATCATGTTGTTGGCACGATCGTACAGTTGGCACGATCGTGTAGTTTGGCATTAGCCTGAGCAGTTTAGCTCAGAGCTTAATAATATCTCTATGGTTTGATCCTATGGACTGCCACGACTATCCTAGTCGTGAATACCACGTTATATCTTGTGTCGATTTACGTTCCGCAATTACTTTCCATAAGCCTTGTTTATATTCTTTGTTTGTTCGAGCGGTATGTGCAGGAGCTATATACCACACAGAGGTCTGTACAGAGGTGTGTGCAGGTGTCATATACCCTAACAAAGTGGTATGAAGAGCCAGGCTATGATAAACAAAGGCAGAAGACAGTAAGCTAAAGATCGACAGTATGATGGTTATGATTTCAGTTTCTGTAAGATGCAGATCGAACACTCTCTATATCAGAGGAAGCTTTAGGAGCCTTTGTAAAAAGCCAAACCTACAGGTATGAAGGATTTGTTATTATTATCTTTGTAGCCCTAGATTTGGCCAACCACTATTATAGCAGTTAGTGGTTCGTGTAGAACTACTAAGCTAACGTTCAAAGGGATCGAGATTTGATTCTTTGTTGAAGATATCCGTCGAAAGACATCCAAAGAATATATGAATTATTTGTTAAGTGCAAAGGACATATACATGGGCAGAAGGTACTACAGAGGGCAGGAAGTAGAACATAAACAAGTCAAACTCATGGAAGATAGGAGAGATAAAGTACAGGCAGAATATCACGTGTTAGAATTGCAACCAAAAGGGCTACTTTTAGAATCAGTATTTGAAGCTTGTAGCCTCTATGGATAAGGTTGTTAACATGACAGCTGGAGACTGATGACACATTGGTTTGTTGCGTTAAGAATATGGTTAAGGATCGTATTATCGATTATGGTGCATCGTTCCATGCTACCTATTGCAAAGAAGAGTTAGAAAGGTTAAAGCTATGCTCTGGTAAGGTTCGTTTAGCAGATGACATGTAAACCCCCGTATTTAAGGTCACTACTATTTCTAATCTCATAATTAATTTATAAATTTTAAACAAGTTACTTTTATTTACATTTAGACATTTTATTGAAATCGTCGTTTTAATTAATTACGAGCTATGCTTAAACAATTATCCGTCTTGAACTGTATCGTAAAATAACCTTTCAGAAAATATTTCCGTTTTAATGTAGAATATTTTTATCATATACGTTTTACTCGGGTTTTCGCCTATCTCTCTTTTATTTTACGTTAATACCCGTTAGCCTCAAAACTACCTACCTATCTTAAAATTTATACACTAAACACTAGAAATAACAAAGTTTTAAACTAAAAATCATTCACCACCACCTCATATGAGGCGTGGCACAAGAAGAAGAGAGATTAGGACATTTGTCCTAGTCCACTTGCATGTAACCTTCCTACAAAACCATCTATATCTTCCTTTTCTCCCATAGTTTACAAAAAAAAACCACACACACACCTCCTTTGTCCCTCTCTTGCCGTGAACCAACAACAACACAACACCATTTCCATCAAAAATTTACTAAATCTAAGATAACCTAAATATTGTAGCTAGTGGATATGACTACCTAGCTAGTTTACTTCATTTTTCAAAGAGGGGGGGGGGGGGGGGGGGGGGGGTGGGGGGGGGGAAAGTGATCAAGAAGTGTTTTTTGAGCAAGAAATTTCCATACACATTAGGTTGAATTAAGTCATAGTACTCATAGAGTTAGGGATGTCATGGAAATGATGTCCTATAAATTTGTGGCTAGAAAACTTTTTAATATCTATTTTGGGTGATCATTATATAAGCCAGCTTGCGTACTTTGTTCCTAAATTGTTTATTATGAGACTATTGTTGATAGTATTACTTGCTATAAAAATATATATTGATGATATGGATATGGTTTAGGATATTGTTTGCTTTGCATAAGAGTTTCTTGTGTTTTAATGAGTTAGACAAATAGTTTGTTGGATTTATAGAACTTGTTTTGAACATAGCATTACGTGTTGTGTGTTCTCAAAACCTTTGGCTTTAGGATCGTAAACACAAAGTCATGGGGGATAGATATATGTCTTGGCAATGAAGTGATAGTTGGATGGGTCAACCAATTATTATTATTGATGATATATGGTCAAAATACTAAAATGGTCATTTCTTGGACTTCTGTTTAAAAACGTTGAATCACCAGGTTTATGAGTTAAATAATTGGTTTAAAGCATGGGTCAATACTAGAAACATAGCAAGCTTAATCACTTGCCTCACATCCTTAGCTACTTAGATTAGGAGTTATGATAAAATTGGCAAAAGTAAGAATTCATCATCTTTCTGTTTTGACTTAGGCTAGTAAAAATCTATTTTCGCCATCGGATTGGTAAATGGTTTGATTGATTGGCTTAATGTTTTGAAAACTAGACTTCAAGAGGGCTTTCCCAAGAGGATTACCTGATTTATAACCATTTATATATTGGGAGATACAGGCCCCTAAACATGAGCTAATTCCAGATTGCGACTTTTACCTCTGACTAAAAATGACACATGGTAATAATCAAACCTAAAATTTGGAATTAGACGGCGAAATTGAGATTTTAATTACATATAAAACAGTCATTATGACAATTGGGAGTCAAAATACTTTAGTTAATCAGAATCCAAGGTTGCGCATTAGCTCTAGAACATATACTATAGTCGACAAACTTTCTTACGTATTATTTTTACTTGTGTATATATACTAAACGCGTTCACATATTTTAGTGGTGCGTAAGAGTTTTTAGCTTTGAAAACACTCGCTCACCACACACACCACCATCTGATCACAACAAAACCAACACTCGCGCACCCCGACACCCACACACACTACGCACCCCACGCCACACAAACTCCACCGCAATATGCACTCCCCAAAGCCCACCACCTGCCCACCGCCCCCCACACTCGCGCTCCCAGATTCGTAAAACGCCCGGCGACTAAGACAGCGAGATGCGATGATACACACACACACACCTACACCACCACCACTCCAGCACCCCCCCAACGACCGAGAAGGACACACTCACTCACACAACTCACTCCACATTAAGTTTGTGTAGTCTATATCCACAACAGGATCTGATCGTGGTCTAGGAGATCCCTCCTCCCACTACGATACGCGCCGAGAGAGCTGATAAGCGCTAGCTCCCTTCCCCGGTGTGCCAAAAAAACCAACCGACCACACCAACACTCCTGACAGATACAGGGAAGAGAATATCCAACTCTCACACGCACTCACCTCGATATCTGAATACACACACACACACACCACCAGGCGTCAATCTTGAAATTTGTATAAGAAATTGGTATATTTGGTGTTTTTTGGTTAGTATGATAATTTATACAATATAAGGGAGAGTCAGTGTGTGTTTGTTCACACACACACACACACACGGAGGACGCGGAGATCGTCTGTAGCTCATATCATAGACACACACACACAGTGTTACACATGGTTGGGGAATGATAGGAACACGGATTTTTTACCTCTCTACAACAAACTCACTACTAGCTAATCACACCATCATTATACGCGTATCGTACACTCTAGGTAGCGAGATAGTCCAGATATATAGTACACTATCTCTATCTACCAACTACTATATATCTCATCACGACATGGTGACTGCACACTATCTCTATATCTTAGCTAGAGTATCACGATAACAGTGAGAGATGTTTGGAGAGATGGGTGAAGAATATTTATTTTACTGCTAGTCGCGTAGAGTTTTTGTTCTATATCTGTATACTAGGATTGAGAAGAGTCATATCTCCTTTCAAGCAATAGTTTGGTTATGGTTTCAGTGGTATGTGGTTTATCATTTAATATCCACTACCATAGCATACACACACCATTAAAATAATACACACAAACGTGTGTGTCCTGTGGTCCACAAAAACATACCCTAACATCGCAGCTGCATCTATATGAGGAGGGGAGGTATGCACACACACACAGGATCAAGAGCGCGCGAGAGAGTATATATATGGAATATTGGTAAGTGTGTGTGAGAAGTCACATCGATTGTCTCGTAGTGAGTGGGTTCATACCTATACTCAGAAATCATTTAGGAGATTTTAATTTCTATATTATCTAAAAAAATAAACAGTGTGAATGAAACACATATAGATAGTATAGAAGTATGTTTTGGTAATGTGAAAATTGAGAGAATGGTAGATATTGACTCGCGTAAGCATATATACAGACAACGATACTAGAGTGGGAACACTGGACAAGAAGTATAGTAGTGAACTCATAACCAAAGCACAGAGTAGGAATCTAGATGTGAGACACAAGAACCTTGAATATAATATAAACACCAGAGAGTGAGTTGACACACACACGTTTGACAGCGAAGATAGAGTTGTTGCACGTTGGGTTTGTTGCTAAAAATTCGAGGTTGAGTGGATGTGATTGGATTAGAGAGTGGGTAAAACCTCACATGTGAGATCTCTGGAAAGATAAAATTATATATACAAACATCTCATAAAACGTTTCATAATGTGGTAAAATAAAAATAGTTTGTGATATTCTATATAGCTATAGCTGATATCTGATCTTTGGGAATAGAGATTTATGTTGAGAGTGATGTGAGAGTGATGTGTGATCCCTAGACGTGGTTATAGCTAGGTTGAGTTGTGTGATGAAGAAAAATAATTTTTTGGTGGGTTTTGTGCTATAACTAGGATATCTCTAATGATATAATGTGTGATTGGGTGGGTGGGAGAATATATTTACAGTGAGTAGAGTAGTAGATATAGAAACACGACTGAGTCATGACGCTAATCTATAGATTAGTATTATTAAGAAATAATAACTCTAATATGGTAGTTTTGGAGGTGTGGTGTGTTTTGATTGGAAATGTATGATATTTTTTTTTGGAAAAGGTTATTTTTATAGTAATGGAGGATGAATTTAGTATATATAAATTGTTGTTGTAAATATGGAGAATAAATGAATTTTAAGGGTTTTAATTAAATGATGATAATAAGTTTGTATTGTTTTTGTAAGGTTGTGATTTAGATGTTTTTAATAAAGATTAATAAGTTGGAAAGGAAAGGAAGAGTGTGTTTTTTTAGAATTGGGGTAAATAGGGATTATGTTTTGTGGGTGTTTGAATGAGTGACAGGTTTGTGGGGGGGTTAAATTTATGGTGTTTGGGGGGGGGGTTTGTGTGTTAAAGTGTTTTGTGTGGATGGTTGTTGTTTGTTTTTGGGTTTGGGGGTGGGATTTTTTGTTGATTTTTGGTTTGGGGGTTTGGGTTTTTGTGGGGGTTATTGTATTATTTTTTGTTTTATATGTGGGGGTTGGTTTTGAGAAAAGTTAGATATTTTAAATGGGGGGAATGAAGATGGAGTTATAGGTTTTATTGAATAGTGGGGGTTTGTTGGCTTTCTATGACGGTGATGGAAGGGATGGTCGGGAGGAATTAAAAGTCATTTTATACAAAGCGTTAAAATCCGTTTGACGTGCCCAGTGAAACCACATCTGAAACGTGTATTAAACAACGAAAACGAATCAAAAGCTGCATGTTTTGTTTTGAAATGATCAATCTGATTAATGCGTTTTCCATCATTTCTTATCAGTTTGGGTCTCGCTATAACACGAAAGTTGTCCGGAATACTTCATAAATACTCGCGAAATTTAGTCCTAAAAAAACCTAGATGATAGAAAACATGCGGTAAAAGCTTGTGTATCGTCTTTTGAAGATTGAAATAGTGCTGAATTTTGTTAAAAATTAGTTTCTAACATTTTGGGGACCGTTGAGCTTGCAAAACATAACGATGTTCTTATATACTAAGTAAACCTATTGACGAGCTCCGGTCAATGTTTAAAAAATATGAAGTCTATTTTTCCGTAAACTTTATGAATATAAAGACATGTTGCGGAAATAAGATTAGTATATGAATAATGGAGGGGTCGTATTATCGAAACATAAATTTTAATTACATATTAATGTCTTCGAACAGTTCGAACTTTACAAAAAATAGTAACTTTCTAAAAAATAGTATACTTTCTCTAAAACATATGGTTGCCAAATAACTTAGAGGTTACACACATCTTGGATTCCAATAATTCTTTTAAATAAATGAGACTTCTATTGTTATTTTAAATATATCTCTCTTTTCCTATTACGCTCCATCGCTTTGGTCGCGTTTATAATCTCTGTCTTCATATCCTCCATCGCCATCGATATCAAGTATCTCATGATGATTCCGGCTAAACCCTTTTGAAGCCATATCTTATTGTAACCATTTCACCAATTAATTTGTAAGCCACTCTTTGCTACTCTCATGCATCCACTCCACTATTTTTATAACTGAATGTGAAAGATTCACCTTAGAAAAATTTAAATGCGCTTTCTTTGTACAAATATGTTTGACTATTGTTCTCATAAAATATTTGTTCTGACCTCTTAAAAATTCTTATTTATCTAAAAATTACTTTAACTTTCCATATAGCAACTTTCATACATATTTCTAAACGTATGTTTATACAAAAAAAAAAAAAAAATAACATTCTTTGACAAACTGAGCATTGCATTGCTAGTCCCAATTATACATACCTGATCACCTATAATAATTAGGAGGAGTCATGCAAGGCTGAATAGTATACAACCGTAAGTATCTGATAAAGAACAACTTTACCTATTGCTCTGTAAAACAAAAACAAAATGTGTTTATTAAGTGTTATAAATTATGAGGGCATCCGCCAATTGTACCCCTATCTCTCCGAACAATGCGGGTAGACGATTCTATACTTAACACCGTCCTTCTAATTTTCCTTTCATTCTCTTCATGATGGAAGTTCTTTAGGCCAGCTCGTCTAATAATCGACCCATAATATCCAACATAGAGGTCTGACGTTTCTTATGTTTTCGTCTCGACCCTCCTTCTTTGAGTAACATTGGTAGAAAGGCTCTGAATGTCTCCGGATGTGATCTTAAGGAGTTGAATAAAGAATACGGAATCCCCAGAGGTTCGTCCCTTTCTACTGAGCTCAAAATTTGTTCGTAGCGAACCAGGCGTTCACTGCTCTATTAATCACTAACCTTGTCTCTTTGTAACAAGTACCGACTAAAAACTGTCTTCATTTGAGAATTTGTTGTATTGATTGCCTTTTTCGTTGTATATCGACCGTACGCAAACGTAATGCTACTGAACCGCTTATGAAGTGACGACATGATAAAATTCGTCGTGTGTCCAATTTCTGGACCCACTTATATTCCATTGTTTCCTTTAAGGACCCTCACGACATTAAATTTGTTCCCTCATACAATTGCCTACGCATTATGCGTTTGTTATCCTTTGTTCCAGCTTCGTTGCTATCTTGTTACTTTGTTAAACTCCCGAGCCGTTCCATGTCCACCTTTAATGCGCTAAATACCTTCACGGATTATGAAAATTTTATAAATTTTTCACAAGTGTCTAAATTACCAAAATAACCTTCTCAAGTTAAAGAGTCGATTCTAACCACCCTCTTTTGTAGAAACCATAACTAATATTTATAATAACACCATGCCTTATATTTCAAATCACATGTTTTATACATCACATTTTAATCACATCTTAATGAAATGACCGATTTAAACTTCGTTTCAGCAAATGACTCTTAACGAATTGGAAAATAGATTTTCTAAATAGCAATCGCGAATCCGAGAGTTCAACAAAGCCTTTATACGTACATTTATCTCAAAGGTTTTCAAAAGCACCACAGTAATTATTGAACATATTTTACCTTCATTTGAACACTCTTTTTGTCAAAGAAAAACCTAATAAGTGCCTTAAAAATGTTGACCCACTAAGGATACATATTCGTCTTAACCTCTCAATGAAATAGTTAAAAAAATAAATAAAAAAAAAAAAAAATTAAAAAAAAAAAAAATAAAATAAAATAAAATCGTACTCCCGCAACTCTTCTTGAGCAAGCATAAGGCGAATCGGAGGAATCGAGCGCCGGGACGTCGCTCCCGTAAGGAGGGGAGGATGTAACATTCCGTATTTAAGGTCACTACTATTTCTAATCTCATAATTAATTTATAAATTTTAAACAAGTTACTTTTATTTACATCTAGACATTTTATTGAAATCGTCGTTTTAATTAATTACGAGCTATGCTTAAAACAATTATTCGTCTTGAACCTTACGTAAATTAAACTTTTCAGAAAAGTATTCCGTTTAATGTAGAATTATTTTTATCATATTCGTTTTTACTTCGTGGTTTCGCCTTAACTCTCGTTATATTTTACGTCGATACCCGTTAGCCTCAAAACTACCTACCTATCTTAAAAATTATACACTAAACACTAAAGTTTATAAAATTTAAACTTAAAATCACTTACCAACACCTCATTTGAGGCGTGGCATGATGAGGTGCAAGGACTAAGACAAGTGTCTTAGTCCCTTGCATGCATTCTTTATAACAAAACCAATGTGCTCTTCATTTCCTCCCATTGTTTACCAAGTTTACACACACTCTTGCTCTTTCCCTCCTCCTTGCCGTGAACTAGGACACCAAGAACAACAAAGATATCAATTTTCTTCAATCACAAATAATACTAGTTAAACCATAACTCTTGTAATCCATTTCCTAATATTTAAAACCCATCAAAAATCCATCATATAACCACATTTGGGGCTGAATTAATTCAAGTTTTCAGCTGATTTAAAAAGTTAGTGTGAAGATGGTTATTGCATGTCAAGGAAATGATGTCCTAGTAAACTTTGGTGGCTAGGAAAAGTTATTGTTAATAAATATTTTGGGTAATCATTATAGTAAGCCATCTTTCTTACTTTTCCTAAAATTTTTCTTATAAGACTATTTTGATATTATTACTTGCTATAAAAATATATATTGATGAGTATGGGATATGTTTAGGATATGTGTTATGGCTTGGCATAAGAGTTGAAAGTGTTTTGAGTGAATTTAGAATAGGTTTGAAAGGGGTTTGGTGTGGACAGTTTTGAAACAGTAGCAAAAACGTGTTGTAGCTAAAATATTTTGGCCTGGAACTTATGATTAAATTATATTGCTGGATAGATATATGTCTTGGCATGATAGGATGGTTGGATGCCCAACCAACTCATTGGGATGAAGGAGATATGGTCAAAATAAGAAAGTAGGTCAAATCTGGACCTATGATAAGAAAACGAGTTAAACTCCTATTTTTGCAATAAAGGGTTAGGTTTTAAAGTTTGGGTCAGTGGTAGACATCTTAAGGAAGCTATAT
>BQNB010195577.1:0-11358 GCA_026074375.1 Tanacetum coccineum | reverse complement strand
AACCGTACGGATGAAACCCCAACAAGACAAACCCGAACCTTTTACAAAACAACCTCTTACTGATAACAACAATCTAGCAACTGGGAACACATCCTTATGCTCGGAAATTACAAGAATCGACCAAAACTCTAACTTTCTCAAAACTCAATGCATGTAAGGTTTTAATAGTGGGAAACGTAGCTCTTGAAACAAGGATTAATATGGTATAAATAGATCATATTGCATGCGAAAAATAAAATGGTGGTGGTGGTGTTTCTCTTGTGGCCGGTCGAACAAAGAGAGGAGAGGGGGGGGGGGGGGAAGAGACTAATTTTTGGTGAAAAGAAATATGTGTATGTGTTGGGTCATATTTATAGGAAAAGAGTTTAGAAACTTGGCAACTTTAGTCCTTCCTTCTCACTAGTTCTTCAAAGTTAATACAAATGTTTATTTTTTTAATAAAATTGGGCAAATACTCGGGTCACACCATGTTTATAAATATTTTAAATCGGTCCCACTAAATATAGTTTAAAACCTTTAAAAAAACGTTAAACCTCGCAAAACACGGTTTTTATAAAAACTCGAGAAAACGTCGAAAAATAAAAAAATAACATATCTACGCTCTCGGAGCAGTAAAATAAATTTTTCTGACTTTCTTAAACGCTAAAAACAAATAGAAACCAAATCACAGAATGAAATTTACCTTATAATTATATATTTCCATCAAACCATATCTAGCATAAATGACTATAACTAATTACGTATAAAATATAAGTGTCGTAGTTCGGGATAAACGTTGACCTGAAACTCGGGTTGTTACAGTTTTTCCTTCTCCATACGTGGACTATAAGCCCATAATAAGTCTATAAGTGCTTAAAAAAAACCTAAAAAGCTATTATCCAAAATAAGCTATTTAGCAATATATGTTTTTCAACCATCACAACCACAATATCAATAGTAACAAAACCTTATGTTTTTCTCTTTAGGCTCGACGCACAAACATCCCTTTTTTATTCATTTCGTTTTTAAACTTCGACTTTTACGACGATCAACTTGTACTACTAACATCTATGCATCATTAACAACCCAAAAGGCCAAACGAAATTTAAATTTAGAAACTTACAATAAAAGTCTTCAAAATATAGATTTCGACACGAACGGGCAACCCAAAAATTATTTAAATGAATACCTGAACACTGGAACCACCCTACAACTCTTGGACCTTCATGTTTTCTTGATCAAAGTTTAAAAATATATGTGTTTGTGAGTGGTTTAGGGGCGGACGAAATAAGAGAGGAGGAGAAGAGATATTTTTTTAAATGTGAAAGCACAAATGAAAAATGTTGTGGTGGAAGAATATTATAGTACCAACACATTTGCTAGGAAGTTGCCTCCTTGTCCCCCTTGGTTCACACGTCCCACTTAAGCATCCTAGGAAGGCTTGGTTTTTTTTCTTTTCGTGTCGGGATCACTTAAAAACTCGGAAAGCTTAATCGTAAACTATTTCCCAAAGTTAATTAGCATTTTTATTCACCTTAAAAATACTTTTCCAATAACTTAGAGTATTTACTTGACATATTTCCACTTTAAACCCCTTAAAACTCATTTGGACATTAACGAACGTGTCGGGACTCGTTTTTTGATGTTTCTTAAAATTCACGGGTCAACCACCCGAAACATACATAACATAATAATACCATCTAAAAAGAATTATTATACACAATAAACCATAAAACACTTCATATCTTATAAATTCACCACCGTCACCACGACACATATTCTAAATAAACTGACTGACGTCAAATAGTCGAAGGACTAAATTAGAATATTCAAACCACAGAAGGATTATTATACACAATAAACCATATAATATCTCAATCTCACAAATTCATCACCGTCAACACGGTATTTGTTCTAACAGACGACAATAGTCAAATTGTCAAAGGACTAAAAGTTGAAAAATCAAAACTCACAAAAAGTCAAGGGGTTACATCTTACCCCCCTTAAAATGAATTTCGTCCTTGAAATTCAATCACTACTAGCACTAAACAATTACGGGTACTTAAGCTTCATGTGATCTTCACGTACCCACGTGAATTCAGGACCACGTTTCGAATTCCACCAAACCTTGACGATGGCAATCCTACTACGCTTAAGCTTCTTAAACTCCCTTTCCAGGATTTCCACATGCTCTTCCACAAAATTAAGCTTAGCATCAACCTTGATCTAATCCAAAGGTACTTGAAGTGTAGGATCAACCAAACACTTCTTGAGGTTCGACACATGGAACGTGTCATGAACACCATTCAATTCCTCAGGTAATCTAAGTCAAAAGGCGACCAGACCGATCCGCTTAGTGATCTCAAAAGGTCTAACAAACCTAGGTGCTAATTTTCCCTTCTTCCTAAAGCGTACTACACCTTTCCAAGGCGACACTTTGAGCAAGACATAATCACCCACATAAAACTCTAAAGGCTTCCTCCTTTATCAGCATAACTATTCTGATGATCACGAGCAGCCTTAAGTCTATTCTTAATTTGCGTAATCTTCTTAGTTGTCTCTTACACTAATTTAGGGCCTATCAACTGGCCCTCTCTAACCTCTACCCACTTAATTGGCGAACGACACTTCCTACCATATAAAGCCTTAAATGGAGCACACCTCATAGTTGAATGATATCTATTGTTATAGGAAAACTCAACTAATGGAAGATGAACATCCCAACTTCCCCCAAAGTCTAGGATGCACGCTCCAAGCATGTCTTTCAAGGTTTGAATAGTACTTTCACTCTGACTGTAGGTCTGAGGGTGGTAAGCAGTACTCATATACAACCTAGTTCCTAATGCCTCCTGTGTTGACTGCCAAAATCTCGAGGTGAAATGGCTATCACGATTTGATATGATCGAGATCGGTACACCGTGCTTAGCAACTATCTCATTTAGATATAATCTAGCTAATTTATCCATCTTATAATCCTTATGCATAGGTAGGAAATGAGCAGACTTAGTCAATCAGTCCATAATGACCAGATTATGTCATGCTCACTACTAGTCCTTGGCAGTTTTGTCACAAAATCCATAGCTATCCTCTCCCATTTCCACTCAGGGATTACGGGTTGCTGCAGCTAGCCAGATGGCCTTTGATGCTTAGCCTTAACTCTCAAACAGGTCATACACCTACTCACATACATAGCTATATCCTTTTTCATTCCCTGCCACCAATACCTATCCCTAAGATCATAATACATTTTATCAGCTCCTAGATGTATATAGTACCTCGACTTATGAGCATCATCCATTATCAGGGTCCTCACATCACCCATTAGCGAAACCCATATTTAATCTAGTTAGTACAAAGCTCCATCACTTCTATGTTCTATCATCTCATCCAAACCTTTTTGCAACATCGTAGACTCATCTACTGCCTCCTTCTGAGCCGCTAGTATCCTATCCTTGATACTCGACTGAAGGGTCATATTCATAGCTATAACTCTCTTAGGCTTCACTCTTTCCTTCCTACTCAGGGCATCAGCCGCTACATTCGCCTTACCAGGATGGTAACAAATTTCACAGTCATAATCACTAAACAACTATATTTAGCGACGTTGTCGCATATTCAGTTCTTTCTGGCTAAAGATATGCTAGAGACTCTTATGATCAGTATAAATGACACTCCTTGTCCCTTACAAATAATGTCTCCAAATCTTAAGTGCAAACACAACCGCGCCCAACTCCAAATCATGGGTGGTATAATTCTTCTTATGAATTTTCAATTGCCTAGACGCATAGGCTATCACCTTACCTCTCTGCATTAACACACAACCTAGTCCTAACCCGGACGCATCACAATACACTACAAAGTATTCTAGTCTACCGAGGAGAGCTAGAACAGGAGCATTACACAACTTATCCTTCAAGGTTTGAAATGCCAATTCCTGTTCTTCACCCCAATCGAAATTCTTACTCTTCTGAGTCAAGATAGTTAGTGACTTAGCTATCTTAGAAAAGTTCTCAATGAACCTACGATAATACCCTGCCAATCCTAAGAAGGAACAAACTTCAGTCGGGGTTTTAGAGGCTTCCCAATTCTTAACATCCTTAATTTTACTAGGATCTGCATGAATCCCATCACCATTAATCACATACCCAAGAAACTATACTTTTCATAACCAAAATTCATACTTGGAAAACTTAGCATACATCTTCTCTCTCTTAAGTAGTTCTAGTACTATCCCTAGGTACTCTTCGTGCTCCTCATGAGCCTTAGAGTAAATCAAAATATCATCAATAAACACTATCAAAAACTTGTCTAGATAAGGTCTACATACCTGATTCATCAAATCCATAAATATTGCTGGTGTGTTGGTCAGTCCAAAGGGCATTACTGTAAACTCGAAATGCTCATAACGAGTTCTGAAAACCGTCTTTGGAATATCATCCTCATGCACTCTCAGCTGATGGTATCCAGACCTACGATCTATCTTAGAAAAGTACTGTGACCCTTGAAGTTGGTCAAATAAGGCGTCTATCATAGGGATTGGATAACGATTCCTAATAGTCAACCTGTTCAACTCCTTATAATAAATACACATCCTAAAAGAACCATCTTTCTTCTAAACAAATAATACAGGTGCTCCCCAAGGCCATGAGCTTGGTCCAATGAAACCTTTGTCCTGGAGTTCCTTGATGTAGAAAACTAGAAGGGGGTTGAATAGTTTATCGCTTTCTAAATTAATGTTATGAATGATTATAAAAACTTAGATTCAATTTTATGTGATATCAATATGTGCACAATTTGAACAATACAAGTAAGTATATAAGTAAATATGAAAGACAAGAGATAAGAGTTAGAAAGATCAACCACAACACAAGGATATATAGTAGTTCGGTAATGAAGCACCTCTTCGCCCTACTCCACTCCCCGAGCACCAAACTCAAGAGTTCTCTTCGCTATGTTAACAAACTCCCTTTAGGCGAAGAAGACCGTACACAACTTTGCTTACACCAATTTTCGACACTAAGCAAAATGTCGAGTTCTAATCCAAGCTAGAACCAATCTATGACAACTCTTGTATGCTAATCATACCACTTTACAACTACTCACAACTTTGCTTCACTTCACGACTTCTCTTTGCTTCACTACTTATCTTTACTTCACACCTTCTCTTTTTTTCATAATCAAGACACTACTACGAACACACCAATTTAACACTACTAACCAAAATTACCCCGATCTAACTATACTTACAATAATCACCATAATCTACTTAAAATACACAACTATGATACATACCTTTACAATATACACAAATGATTTATAAGATCTAACACAACTTCGTAACAACGCCAATCTAAACTATAATGCTTCTTGTCTTGATGATAAGAAGTATTCTTCTTTTGCACTTGAGGAATAAAGCTTGGATCACTTGGAAGCAAAGCTTTATGATTAAATGATCAAAGTATTTGTGGGAGAGTATAAACTGATTTAGAACAGAAAGAAAGTGTGTGCAAAAGGTGAGAAAATCAATGGGGAATAGTCTAGTATTTATAGGCCACCTGCGTTGGATTTTTGTCTAGGCGGTCCCCTTAAATAGGGTGTTGGTCCGCTTAAAATTAAGGGGGTCGCCCGTTATAATTAAGTGGGCCGCCCAAGCCTGAAGCTCCTTTTTTTGTCTTTTCCGGGGGAGGTGTTTTCTGGAATATTTCTAGCCGTTTTTGAGTAGAAAATTTGAATTCAAAGTATTTATTTGAATAAAACATTTCTTTTAAATCTAAAAATGTTTTGTAAAAGATATAGAAATGTTTGTGACATTTTTATAAAAAATGTGAGGTTGAATAAAAATTCCTTTGATCATGAAATACATTAAGAATTTGTTTATTCATACCTTTTAAGTAATTAAATTTTTGAAATGAAATTTTACTACTAATTATTTGTTTACATTTAAGTTTTCATTAATCGTTTTTACATTTTGTGATCATCAAAACGTAGAGAGATAAAAAAATATTAATAATGTTTTTAGGCATTATAACTATCAACAATCTCTCCCTTTTTGATGATTACAAAATCTAAACTAATTAAATGAAAAAAAAGTTAACCAAGTATTTAGTGAGTTTTATTTCCATTTCTTCCTTTTTTTGTAGAATCAAAAAGACTTTGCCGATAAATAAAAGTAAAGTCGACGGAATTAATGCTCCCCTTGATGTGTACTCCCTCTCGTTCGAGGGCACCAAGAAATCGAGCTAAGGTGTCTTTGCTACAAGAACAAGTTAGAAGAACAATACTAATTTTTCTAACATATAGCAAAGAAAGGAAAAATAATATGCATACATTAAATTTTAAGTACAAACAAATGCATTCTTGATGACAAAATATCAAAGACCATTCATTTAAAATAAAAATTATGTATACAACACAATCATACATGCATAAAATAGAAATAATATGCTTGAAGCATATTAGTAAATCATTCATAAAACTTAAACTTCAAATGTTTTAACATTCCTAAAATTCCATAAGATTTGCTTGCAAAAGGTTTTGTTGACAATTATTTAAAAATGGTTACTATACATAGATTATGTTTAGTTTGGTGAGGTTGATAGTGGTGGAGTGTTTGGAAAAGGAGGTTGCGAGAGCATGTCTTCAATGTAGGAGAACATATATTGGAGTTCATCTCTCAATCCAAAGATGAGAGTATGATTGTGGATGCAACACAAACATGAATCTCCATGTGCCTCAAGAAGGTTCCAAGGAATGGGATGACCAAAGATAGGTGGAGACGGTGATGGAGAATTAAATTGGACATTAAGTGTGGTAATTGGTGAAAGGGTGAGAGTGATGTCCATAGATGCATTTTCTTGAGTTGGAGGTGGTGGATGAATTCTTGGAGGAGGGGATGTTGGTGAGTTCAAGTAACCATTGGGTGATGGTGATGTGGATGAGGTTGGTGATTTGGGTATGTAGTTAATGGAGTATGAGGAAGTATCTTTGGTGGATGGTGTTTTGAAGGGTGTATTAGGAGCACTAGGTGGTGAGAGTTGAAGTTTGGGTGATTAAGTTTTGGTGTCATCTTGAGTTAAATCCACAATTAATTGTTTTGGTGGAATGATGTTGATTTTTGGTCTTTTTTGAAGCTTTAGAATGGAAGCTCTAGTGGATGCCATGGAGGTTTGTGGTGGTTGATAATGGATGAAGAGGATGGTGAAGTGGTGATATGCATTTGGATGGAATTTATTTAAAGAAAATGGTTTGGAAATGGAATGGGTTTGAATTAGTTTAGGAAATTCCAAAATCTATTCGAGCTTTCTGGGTAAGGATAGCTGAGGCTAGGTAAAAGAGGGTCAAAAAGCAGAAAGAAACAATAAAATCCGTGAACTAGATGGCCGGTCCCCTTAATTAGGTGTCGGCCCCCTTATCTTTAAGGGGACCGCCCTTAAAAATTAAGGGGGCCGCCCATCTGGTGTTTTTCAGACGACAAAAAATTCGATTTTTGTTAAAAAATTATGAGAAAGATTGTGTTTTGGTGGTCAATTTACAGCAAGTCCCATGTGAACATATATATTTATAGAAACAAGTATACCATGCATGCATGCAATAAAAGATGTATGAGCTAAGAACAATCATTAAAAGCATAAGCACATAACAATTAGAGGTTCTAAGCAAGCCTTAAACAAGTTCAAGTTCTTCCGACTAAGTCGGATTGTCATCACATAATTAATTAAACATAAACATAAACAATAACATAAGTTCACATAAGATCCTAAACCAATTATTCTACCAAATTAGTCATCACACAACATCATCACTTCTTTTTCTTGCCAAAGACTCCCCGCAATGCCTTTCTGAATGACTTGAATCCACCTCTAACCTCTTTATGGATCTCTTGCGTTTGATTAAGCAATTCGGTTTATCGCTCGAAGAGAAGATCATCACTTTGTTAAGAAGGAGAGGGAATTTGGTACCGTTGGTAACTGAGTGGTTCGAGAGAATTTAGGTAAGTAGTGGGAGATGGGGTACTAGCACGAGAAGCACCATCATCCTCATCATCATCTCCTTGGCGAGAAGAAGATTCATGGTTATGATGGGCGGAAGTTGATGAGACAGAGTGACGAGCTTTTCCACGATCACTTCGGGGTTTCTGGGCTTGTCTTAAAGTGAGTGGACGCATGACACTATAATATATGAGCAAGGCAAGCCGGGAGATGGTCCCGACATCCTCCTAGTCTGAACACATTTTCATAAATGAGTTCATTCCATTTTTTCAAATCTTGCCTAAGTTCTTTGGCCAAGACTTGATTTGGAGAAAGAATGACGTTTTTGTTTTCGATGGTGCGGTTGGGGTCAACACGTTGAAATTGAAGAAATTAATGAATTTCTTCAGGAGTAGGAAGATCAGTATGATTTGGTCCTTCGGTTTCTTGAGAGTATGCAAGAGCACCAAGAATCCCATTCATTTGTGAAGAAGGCTTGGCCATCAAATGGAATTCTAAGGATTTGACCAAATTGTTGGAGGGAAAGAGTGATGAATTTGTTTTGAATCATGAAGGAGATAAGAAGAACTCCGGAGTCATCTCTTTGAAGAGTGACTTGACTATAAAAGTCTAGAAAAAAACGAGGGACAATTGGCTCATTAATTTCGTAGAGACAATTGAGACGGATGTTGGAAAAACAACAATCGATGTGATCAGATGTGTAGTAAAGTTGATCAACAACTCTACCCTCATGAATACATCGATCTTCGATGGGTTTGTAGAAGTGAGCGATAGAAGGAGAGATACTGGGTGTTTGGGATACATTAGGAATGTAGAAACGGGTAAGAGAGGTGTCACAAATGGTTGCTCGAGGCATGTTTATCACCTAAACAAGATAATAACAAAATAAAATATTACTTATATGAAAAATAAAAATTAAATAAGGATTTTGAAAAATGATAAATGTGGGACAATGATTACTTTGACTCTAAAAATAAAAACCTAAAAAGTAATCCATACGTTCCTTAATTTAATTTTGTCTCAATCTAGAATCTCGAAAAATATATATTGAATTAATATTTTGATATCTAGTATAATGTTGTCAAGTATTGTGATTTAATAAGAAGAGAATGGATTGTTTTGGTTAAATTTCTGTTTTGATTAAATCTTTAGTAAAAGATCCAAACGCTCCTTTATCAACACGAGACTTGACTAAGATCGTCGAAAACTATACATTAAGTTGTATATTTTTCCACCAAGGAACTCATTACGTATGACTTGACACGAATAAAATGGTGTTTGTTTTGACTCACCAGTATGTTTTAAAACGTTAAACCAAACGCCCCTTTATTTTATACCTTTTATAAAATGTTTCAATATATATATATATATATATATATATATATATATATATATATATATAGGGATGGGTTCTAGGGAAAACCATATTTTGCTAGAAAACCCAGAAAACTCAGAAAACCAAACAGATGCCCTAAAAACCAAACAGATGCCCTAATTTTTTCAGACTAAAAATTGGTTTTTCAGGCAAATATGGCCTCGATATAATGTCTGTAAAAAAACTCAAAAACCAAACAAATGCCCTATGTTAGCCTTAATTTTATATAAGTCGAACAAGAATGTTATCGGTCTTATTAGACGTAATTAGTCTTGTTAAGTAATAGGCTAGTCGGGTTCAATGGGCTTGGATTGTAATCTAATATTGTCCGTGTTACGGGTTCAAAGCCCAAGTTTAGCCAAGCCCGGCCCAAGTAGAAAAGCCCACAAGCCACTTATGGCTCAAGGGTATAAATAGAACCCTCTCCACACATGGAGAGGGTGTTGGTTACCATACGTTTCTTTTTTTTTTCTTCTACATTTATTTTTTTCATACGTTTATTTTTTTTCTTTACTAGTTAATAGTTTATTTTTTTTTCTACTGTTTCACGTTTTTTTTAGTTCCACGTTTCACGTTTTCTTTTTCTACTATTTCTTTCTTTTTGTTTCATTACTGTATCACGTCTCTTTAACAACAAGGACAAGCAACTGTTTAGAAAGATCGAACGAGTAACATTCAAGATTGGTTCGAACTAGTAAGCATCGAGCTAGTAACCATCGAGAGTGAGCATCGAACTAGTGACCATCGAACGAGTGGAAAACGTAACAAGGATCGAACGAGTAAAATACACAAGGATCGAACGAGTGTAAGATTGCAAGGATCGAACGAGTGGTTTTTCATAGGTCCGAACGAGTATTTTGTTTGAAGACCGAACGAGTTTACTCATTCAAGGATCGAACGAGCTTACTCCTTCAAGGACCGAACGAGTATTTTGTTTGAAGACCGAACGAGTACTCGTTCACGTGTTTTCGGTTTTCGGTTTCGAGTGTCGGTAATCTACGGGACTTATAACGTATACCGTTGTGTCCGTGTCGTCGTTTCGATCATCGTGGTATATTCGGTTTTCACCGACGCTTACCGTATCACTCCGCGAGATCAATAACACAAAAACGTCATATACCTTTTTCGTTGAAATGACGAAGATGATATGCATGGAGGGAAAACATATAATTTTATAAACTAATTTCGAAAGTTACATGTTTAGTCCCTGGACTTCATACTCCATTTACCATTTGTCCTAACTTTGTTATTAATCCCTCATCGTTATATCAATCTTTCACCATTAGTCCTTTCAAGATATAATTCAACCGTTAGTCCTCAAAAGTCAATCGTTTGTGCACCGCTCATAGTTTTAAGCTTATTTTTCGCCAACAAAAGCTTACGTTCTTCAACGACAACAAAGATTTCAACGTCAATTAATTTTTGTTTTACGGTTTCTTTTTGATTTTGTAAAATCCCGCGAAAGATTCCATTTTTTTCTCGGTTTTAATCAAAGATTTGTAAAATCCCGTGAACATTAATTGCTTTCAATCCACAACAACAATCACTTTACCTACTTAAGATCCGATATCCATTCACAACATCACAATGTCAAATACCAATACCAATTTGCAAACTCAAACATCAAGTGTTCTTCAGAATGACACAGTTTCTTCGTGTTCAATTTCTAAAGTTCAAGAGAAGACACAACTTTCAAGAATTAAATGCATGAAAAGTCTTCGAGCAATTCAGTCACAACTAAAGTTTCTCACAGATACTTTACAAGATTTTGGTACCATGCCTATCTTCAAGAGAACATTCTCTCAAGACTTGGATTTACTAGAAAATCATCTTACCAAAGAAACAATTTCTCAGACTGATTGCAAGACTACTTTGATAAAACTCAGAACAACGTTTGAAAATGCTTTCAATTCAGAAATCAAAGCGCGTATGCAGAAATATGTAACACCCTCAAATCTGAGTATGCAGCGGAATGTTGAATATCCGAAGGCGTTACATTATTGGGTCAATAGCACA
>BQNB010195574.1:0-11358 GCA_026074375.1 Tanacetum coccineum | reverse complement strand
GCATTAATAAAAACCAACCTTAATAAAAAGCATCTTCATTCATAAAAAAATAAGCCACTACAATAAGTTGAGATGATAAGCTAAAATCTTTTACAATAAGCCCAAAATAATCTACATTATTCTACTCCTACTCCTAAATCTACAATACACTATTATTTTGAAAATAACCTAAATCCTAACACCCAATTCTGATGTTGTGCGTGTGAATATATAGCCTAAATGGGTGGGGGTATTTTTGTCAATTCAAGTATCCAACCAATGAGAGTATCAGATCTGAGGGTATTTTCGTCATTGCATGCTAAATGCAATTTCCATGAAGCTTCCTCGTACCTAATCATTTACAGCTGTCAATTCTTAGATCCTCCAATAGAAATGTGACACATACCCCCTTCTAGAACCTTGTAACCGCCACCTGCATACGATGAACAGTACGTCGTACATAATCATTAGCCGCCGACACGTGATAGCCGCTAGTGACGTGGCATCCATGTCAGCGCCTCGGTCAACGGTGGTCAACGGTGGCCACCGGCGGTCAATCGGTGGCGGTCAATGACGGTCAACAGTGGCGGACCACTGTTGACCATCGCCGAATCATCACTGAACCATCGGTCAACCATCGATCAACGGTGGTTGACCGCCAGTCAACAGGCGGGTCAGGTCGGGTTATGGGCCGGGTCAGGTCGGGTCGAGTCCGCTACGTGGCACCACCAGAGTGGTCCACGTGGCCCACGAGGAAAAATCCTCACCCAAGGCAAGCCTGGGGTTCGAACACTCGACCTCATGGTTGTATAACTATGGCTCAACTAGCTTACCGCTAGACTAGAGCATAGTTATATTAAATATATGAGAAATTTAATATAGGAATTGACCCAGTTCAGGATTATTAAATAAGAAAGGTTCAAAATAGGCTTGTAGGGTTCAAATAAGAAAGGTTCATAGGGCAAGTAAGGTACCGATAGACTCGTAATCTCGTGCTCTTTCCAATGGTTTGATCGTGGAATATTAACAACTTGGTTTGAACCTCGAGAAACGTAAAAACGTCGTCAAAAGTCACTCAAAAATTACCGTTTTTGCTTTGTTTTTAATCCTTTGTACCTGTAAGACATACAAACACAATACAAACATATTTGGAACATATTTGCAACATATTTATCCATATCTTAGTGTTTTAGTCTATTTATTAGCATTTTCTGGGGTACAAATGATGTGTGTTTTAGCACACATCAAATCCCCTCACATTAAGCCATTGCTGGTCCCATACGCAATGTTTATACAATATACCCAGAAAGAAATATCTTAATCCCCCTTTAACATATGACCCCTCATAAACAAGAACAGAAAAGGTCCATTAAGAAGGTACAAAAATTGTTTAATTCACAAGTGCCCCCATTTTGACCACTTATTTAATACTAATAGATAAAAACTAAGATAAAAATTTATAAAATTTATTTAAAAGGCTTTAAAGAACGGGAGTTTGTCATCCTTGACTTTTCACAATCCCTAAACTAAGCTTAAAACGAAATCACAGTCAAATATAAGATTAGATTCTAACACTACTCATAAATGCTAATTGTGTAAGTATAAACTTAACTTTTCGCTCTCATTATTCCTAAATCCCTCAAAGGATTTTATTATTATTATTGGTGACAAATAAATTATGTCCTTGTTATCGTAAAGGTACCTGGTTTAGACCATAATTAGTTTGAAATCCCTTCATAAAGAGACGATATGGTGAGAATAAGGTCCATATTAAGGTTTGAATTTCGCATGATTTAGGAGTTATCCTTTTTATTTCATCCGAAACAACTCAACTACGAGTCCAGAGACGGAAGCTTTATTTAGATAACACCGGAGTCGAAATTTGGCTTTATTATTACTATTATTATAGCAACATTATTAAATCTCCCTGGTCCTTTAAACAACTGCCACATCGGTATGCGAGCCGACCATGGTCTAGGAGTCTTATTTCGACCAGGGGATCCTCGACCTTTTTGAAGGCTGCAACATGGGGAGCGAACCGACCTGATGCAGTAAACTTTATCAGTCTTGGATTTATTATTCTTACTATGGGCCTTCTTTTGAAGACTGCAACATCGGCAGCGAACTGACCAGAGACAGTAAACTTTTATCAGCCCACAATTTTTTTTAATTATTATATCCACCCTTTAAACGACAGTCACATCGATATGGGAGTCGGCCATGATCCAGAAGTATTATTTCGGCTTCGGTTTATTACATTATTATTATTATTATTAGCCAAATTTCGAGTCATATGGTCTTTTAACTACCTAGACAACAGTAGCGAGCCGTCAAGAATCGGTAGCCTATTTTCTCACAACACTGATAAAATCTCGATGTGTACCTTACTTTCACCAGAAGGAATCTCTACGAAGGGATTTAAACTAAGAATCGCAAAAACCAAAGTAACTTTATTTATTTAACAGTTTAATAACGTTTATTAAGCTGATGGGAGCAAAAAGCCACAATTAACCTCTATAAGCTCTAAAGAGATCCAACTACTCTACGCTTAGCATCTAACTTATATTCAACTCTATCATTTTTCGTTCTTTGTAAAATTTTGAAGTCTTACAAACGCTTAGTCTCGAAAGCTAAGGAGAAAGCTAGAGTGCGATACTCGGTCAAGTCAAAATCTCCCTAGTTTTAGCCTACGGGCGTACTTATTTCTACACATTTTTATAACATTTTTTCATTCATTTTTTTCATAATAAAATAAAACAATATAGTGGTAAAAACGGGATTGCGAGGGGTACAGACAGGCACAAGAATCATCATTTTGACAGAAATCCCCCCCCCCCCCCACTTAGAACTAAACATTGGCCTCAATGTTTAAAAATGTCGGGTTCCACCCCCACACTTAGGAACAAAAAAGGAAAATGCTTAAAAATTCCAAGTGTGAAAAGGGAAACAATATCATATATATATATATGATCAAGATAGAAGATTTCCCTAGATATAATCATGTAAAAGATCGAAGACCGAGTGTTGGAGGACTGAAAATAAGCACGGTAGTCTTCACGGTCATAGGGAATCCTGCAAGCAAAAACAGATACCCACAAAACACAACATGGAGAGAAACACTCCCCCACACTTATTCTCATACTAGATCACACTTATTTAAAAGAAAAATAAAAATAAAAATAAAATAGATAGATAACATGGGTTGCCTCCCGAGAAGCGCTTGTTTATTAATGAGTCACTAGCTTGACTCGCCCCATATTTTATTATTTTTTGGACAGAAGCAGATGTACAGAAAAATCATCATCGGACTTTCATTCAAAATATTCGAATAAACATTAATGATCTTGAAAGCATTATTGTTCCGATGAGATAATTCCAGAGTGAGAGGGTGGACTCCTTTTGAAATGAGTATCCCGGGATTGAAAACTTTGTCCTCATTTTCAGATGAAAACGATAACAAAGTTTCAGTCACAGATAACTCTAAGTGGAAAAGGAGTTCACGATCAGAAGAGAGAGGTAGAAAGTTACTTTCCTTAAGAATTAAAAGTGCCTCAGGCGAGGTTTTCTTCTTTAAATTCTTATCTGGTACTACGTTGCTGACAAAATAAGTGCTACCACGAATGAGTATGCCTGGATTGAAAACTTTGTCCTTGTTTCCAGAAGGAAATGATAAAAAAGAATCAATCTCATAGAACTCCTCATGGATAATTGAGTCACTAACGAGTAACGGACGAAGTTAATCATTTGATTCAAAAAATTTAGGTTTATCATTAAAAAAAATTATTTTTGAGTTCTTGATTTTACCCTTTTCTAAGGAAGTATGATCAAATAGATCTTGATATAAAAGATTCCTCCATTCTTCATTATCGTTTTCAAAATCAAAGAGATCATCATTTCCCAGAGGAAATGAGTCAACGAGAGAGAGTTCATCGGTGAACTCCTAGAGAATAGAATCAATCATTTCAATATTTTTTATTTCTTATTTTTCTTTGATTTCAAAGCTATTGTGTACACTAAAAGATTATTTACACTTGGTAAAACTGATATAGTATCTTTATGGAGATTGGTGTTACAAGCTTAGAATCAAGAAAAACATCATTTTTGTTATTTCTTGTGTTCGAAAATCTTATAAAGAGCAAAATCTTGATTTTAAATTTTTCGGCTTAAAAACCTTAAAGTTTTCATTTTTCTTGTTCCTATAGGTTTAGTATCACTAGTTGTACAAGTATTTTTGCAAAACAATCATCAAAAAGGTGTCTTTTTATGTTTTTAAATCTTTGGGTTTCAAAAACAGTCAGGAAGTCGAACAATGAAGTCGAACAAACTGAAGTCAGAACAATGAAGTCGAAACAACTGAATTAGTCGAAACTGAGAGATTAGACAAAATCAAACTTTAGTAGAAGTCGAAGAACTCAACTTAAGTAGAAGTCGAACAACTCAACTTTAGTAGAAGTCGAACAACTCAGCTTTAGTAGAAGTCGAACAACTCAACTTAAGTAGAAGTCGAACAACTCAACTATAGTAGAAGTCGAACAACTCCATTATAGTATGAGTCAAACAACCCTGCTATAATAGAAGTTGAACAACTCCATTATAGTAGAAGTCTGAATACAACTCAATTCACACATTGAAACCGAACAACCTTTCCTCGTAGTATGTAGAGAACAACTTCAAGCTTTCAAAATTATACGGTTTATTTCGTTGACTTGTAAAATCCCGTAAAACATTTATTTATTTTTCCCGGTTTTGTCAAGAATTGTAAAATCCCGTGTAGTTTCGTGAATTAAAACACTTAAAAGACATCTTAATTGAACACAAATTCTTTCTACCACCGTTCGATCAATACGAGGTAATATTTTAACATACAAATTTCTCAATGACGGGTGTCTTGCTGATAAGTCACTTCTCTCGGGTGGTGACCAATAAACCACGATGCTTGAAAAACACTTGTATGACTTGTGGGAAAAGCATATGGACTTTATATGATGATTAAACATCATGGTTAGAAATGATTCTGCTTCGTTAAAAAAGGTTCCACTTGTTTGGCCAACAATTACAGTGGATGTGTAAACCTGAACAAAGGAATATTACTGAATAACTCCAGAAACCATTCAAGCTGATTGGTGAATCAACAAGAAATTACACCTTTCTACAGGCTTTCCAACTGAAAGTTATGCTCTTTGTCATGTCATCTTCATTGTAGCAGGGATATTAGGGAGAAAAATCATATTGCTCATGCAAGGATCGTCCTTAACAAAGCAAGATACGAGAGTGTTGACATACAAGTAAGGAGAGTCGTTATACGAGTACTACTTGAGATTCTTACTCTGATACTCAATTATACTGAATATTTACAATGATGACACTGGAGTATTTCAAGTCAATACCAGTTTCTAAACACTCTTCCTGCTAATGGAGCAAATCGTTACTGATGGTATGTGGTCAAAGTTTGCATACTACTAAGGTTGATTCAAGTTCATGCTCAACTTGGTAACATCTATGAAACGACACTGCGAATGTAGTTCGATTGATGCAAGAACGTAGCTCCGATCCTCTTGCTTTAGTTGCATCTCACCAAATGACACAGTCTCCTCAATCTCATCAGCACTCTTACCAAAACTCTCAACATCAATAATTTGTCTCACCTCATCAATCTTCACAGTATGGATCACCTATTGAATCTCAACATTACTCGATCAATCAATCACCAATACCTCATTCAATCACCTATCACCCCCAACAATTATCAAACCTCAATCCACCTAACGTTTTCTCTCCATCATCATCCATTCCTCAAATTGAATACTCTCCCACAGTCAACCAACAATCTAAACTTTCCCAAATAGCCTCCGGTCTGACTATACAATCCAATTGATGCCATCAATCATGTCATGTCATTCTTGTCTGCTGTAGTCACTTCCCGCTATCCTACTACCAATAACCAACTAAGGAACTCGTCAAACCCAAGGCAACAAGCCACCATTAATGATGGAAGAGTAACTATACAACCAATACAAGGGAGACAAATTTCTTATGCTACATGTACTACAAGAACTTTCACTCCTAGAGCAAGTGGGAGTAACTCGGGGAAACAGAGGATTGTTATGTGTTACAACTGCAAAGGGGAAGGACATATGTCCAAACAATGCAATAAACCAAGAAGGAAACGGGATGACTCGTGGTTTAAAGAAAAAAGTGTTGTTGGTTCAAGCTTAAGCAAGTGGACAAATTCTACATGAGGAGGAACTTACATTTTTGGCAGATCTAGGAATTCCAGAAGCTCAAGCCACATAGACAGTCATTACTTACAATGCTGCTTATAGCTGATGATTTGGATGCATATGACTTTGATTGTGATGAACTCAACACTGCCAAAGTTGCTCTCATGGCGAATTTATCTCATTATGGTTCAGATGAACTTGCTGAGGTACACAATCATGATAATGTGAATAATAATATGATTAATCAAGCTGTGCAGGTGATGCCATCTTCTGAACAGTCGAATGTTGTGAATCATTCAGAGACTGAAATAACTAGTGATGGCAATATCATTCCTTATTCTTAGTATGTGCTCGAATCACAACAGGCAGCTGTTCAGAATTCTAACTCTTCTGCACAACAAGATGCACTGATATTATCTGTGATTGAACAACTAAAAACCCAAGTTGCTAATTGTACCAAGATAAATCTGGAAAATAAAAGTGTCAATGATACTTTAACTGCTGAGCTTGAAAGATATAAGGAACAGGTTAAAGTGTTGAACGAAGGACAAAATGTTGCGTTAACATGTAATGACAACGTTTCAGATTCATGTGCACAGTCTGTAGAGGTTGATCATCTTAAACAAACTCTTTCTGAACATTTAAAAGAAAAAGAATTTTTAATGCAAACAGTTTCTCTTCTCAAAGATGATTTTAAGAAAGAAGAATTGGTATGTGCTTAAATACACATACCTTTTACCTTTAAAAACGAGCTGAAATAACCAAAAACGGACTTAAAATGCCCAATCTACACAAACTGTTCACATGTTGACGAAACCTTAGTTTTTCTATGATCATACCACTAAACAAGCTCTGGGTTTTCAAAATCCTTTCTATCTGAAAAAAGCTCAGCAGTTGGAACCAAAGCTATATGTTGGTGATATTATTAAGAAAACAAATCCCATTGTGATTCTTAACTCTGAAGAGACCTTAATGCTTGCTGAAGAGAGTCGTTCAAAAATGCTTTTAAAACAAAAAGATCCTATGATGTTAGAAAAGAAAGTTAACACTACCCCAGTAGATTATGCTGCTCTTAACCAACTGTATAAAGATTTTGAAACACGATTTGTTTCGCAAACTGAATTATCTACTGAACAAGCCTTTTGGTCTCAGAATTCGGTGAATTCTCCAGAACCCATTCTTTCTAGTAGACCCACCGTAGTTGAGGTTCCAAAAGAACTTCTAAAGTAGCATGGTGGAATCCAAGTTTTGAAGAAACTTAAACACCATCTTGCTGGTTTTGATGTGGTTGTCAAAGAAAGAACCACACCCACAACAATCACTGAGGGCTCGTAGGGGTTCAAACATACACTAAGCTTGTTTAGGGATGAAATATTCCATAAGTAAAGCTCTGAAAGGACTTGTATAACACATTCAATTCAATATTTGGTTGATGAAGCTTCAAAATCCAAAATGTCCTTATTCATCAAATGGAACAGGCTGTGGAACAACATCGTTATAGAATCAAAACATTAAGTTAAAATGAATCAAGATTTTGAACGGAAATGAACGACTCTTGAACACGTAATGAGCAAGTATAATTGTGAATTCGTCTGTGAATAATCCTTCTGTGAATGTGCATGAATGTGAAAAGTGTCTCCAACTTGAGACCGAGCTTCAAACAGATTTCATTGAAAAAGAGATTTATGATAAACTGTTTAAAAGTTTTACCACTCTTGAAAAATATTGCATCTCTTTAGAAGTTGATTCTTAACTTAATCAGGGGGGGGAAAAAATTTTTCAAAGGGATAAATTCTGTATCAATCAAGTGCTCCAATTTTGATAATTGTTTGAATTAAAGAATTGAAGGCTCAGACCCAATCTAAGTTTTACAAACATACATAAAACTTAAATTTAAAAAGCGGTAAACTATTCAACCCCCCTTCTAGTTTTCCACAAGGACTTAGAAGATATTGAAACCCTAAATATTGAATTGGATCATAGGGTGACAAAGCTTATTGCTGAGAATGAGCATTTAAAACAGACCTATAAGCAACTTTATGACTCGATTAAACCAGCACGTATTCGATCAAAAGAACAATGTGATGATTTAATTAATCAAGTCAATCTAAAGTCTGCAGAAATTTCTGATTTAAATGCTTGTCTTCAGGAAAAAGTTTTGGTAATTACAGCTCTCAAGAATAATTTAAGGAAACTTAAAGGTAAAGTTCTAGTTGTTAATGACGTTACAAAACACCTTAATGATCCAGTAATGCTTAAGATTAATGTGGAACCAATAACCTCTAAATTGTTGAATAAACAGACAGCTTACTTTTCCTATTTAAGCACACTCAGGAAGAAGTTACCGTTCTTAGGGATCTAGTTGAACATGTTCAATCAAAATATCCACTAGATCAATCCCTAGAATCTGTATGTAGGTATGCTAAACTAGTTTAGGAGTTGCTTACAAACATCAGTAAAACCTGCCCTAGTGTCAACAATACTGATGAAAAATTAGTGGCTGTGACCCCAAAGAACAAGGACAAAAGAGTTAGATTCACTGAGCCCGTCACATCCTCAGGAAACACAATCACAAAAACAACCTCAACATCAAACCTAGTTTCTAACAAACCTATGTTGTCTTCTACAGGAGTAAAACCGTCTACTAGTGCTAGCGGATCACAGCCTTCAGGCAATACAAAGAAAGATAAGATTCGGCAAACACCAAGTAGTACTCAGATGAATAAAGTAGAAGCCCACCCTAGGAAAGTTAAATCTAGTTTCAAAAATAAAGATTGTGTTGTTCAACCTAAAGGAACTGCTCATGTGCAGCATTCCAAGCGTAATGCGAATTCTGAACTTAAATGTGTTAAGTGTAATGGTTGCATGCTTTTTGATAATCATGATTTGTGTGTTCTTGATTTTATCAATAATGTGAATGCTCGTAAAGAATCTAAATCTGTTAACAAAAGTTCAAAGAGTAAAGTTTGGAAACCAACAGGAAAGGTGTTTTCAAATATTGGATACATCTGGAGACCTACTGGTCGAACCTTCACTATAGTAGGAAATGCGTGCCCTTTAACTAGGATTACCACAACTACTGAAGTACCCCTTAGGAAACCACCTGCTCTAGAAAATGCAACACCTCAGCCTGTTGTAACATTGGTTTACTCAAGGAAACCTAGGAAATCTAAAACTAATGTTCCTATTAGCAAATCTAAGGTTCCTAAATCTGTATCTGCTAACAAAAAGGAACCCAGTCAATCTTGGGGATCCAAAGTTTCTGATGTTCCATCTTCCTCTCTTGATGAATGCAGGTCGTCCAAATTGTTCTCTGGTATTTGGACTCTGGCTGCTCCAAGCATATGACCGGAGATCGCTCTCAGCTCACCAATTTTGTCAATAAGTTTTTGGGTACAGTCAAATTCGGAAATGATCACGTGGCAAAGATATTGGGTTATGGTGATTATCAGATTGGGAATGTTACGATATCAAGGGTTTACTACGTGGAAGGACTTGGACACAACTTATTCTCTGTTGGGCAATTTTGTGATTGCTTTTCGTCAACACACCTGCTTCATTCGTAATTTAGAAGGTGTTGATCTATTGACTGGATCTCGAGGCAACAATCTGTATACTCTGTCTCTTGGAGATATGATGACGTCCTCTCCTATATGTCTCTTGTCAAAGGCCTCAAAGACTAAGTCCTGGCTATGGCACCGACGTCTGTCTCATCTGAACTTTGGTGCAATCAACCATTTAGCTAGACACGGTCTTGTTCGTGTCTCCCTATGCTTAAATTTGAAAGGACCATTTGTTTTCTGCTTGTGTATGGGTAAAAGCAAGAAGAAACCCCACAAATCTAAATCTGAAGACACCAACCAAGAAAAACTCTATCTCTTGCACATGGGTCTTTGTGGCCCAATGCATGTCGCAAGTGTTAATGGAAAGAAGTACATCCTCGTCATTGTCGATGATTACTCACGGTTTACATAGGTAAAGTGCTTAAGGTCAAAAGATGAAGCTCCAAATGTCATTATCAAGTTTCTCAAGATGATCCAAGTGCGGCTTCAAGTGACTGTCCGAAGAATCAGAACAGATAATGGAATTAAATTTGTTAATCAAACTTTGCGTGAATATTATGAGAATATTGGTATCTCTCATGACACATATGTTGCTCGCTCTCCGCAGCAAAATGGTTTCGTTGAAAGACGTAATCGTAGGCTAATTGAAGCTGCCTGTACACTGTTGCTTTATGTAAAAGCTCCGTTATTTTTATGGGCAGAAGCAGTTGCTACCGCATGTTACACTTAAAATCGTTCCATCATACACCTTCGTCATGGCAAAACACCATATGAGCTTTTACATGACAAACCTCCCGACCTATCATTTTTCCATATATTTGGTGCACACTGCTATCCGACAAATGATAGTGAGAATTTGGGTAAGTTACAACCGAAGGCTGATATTGATATTTTCATTGGTTATGCACCCACAAAGAAATCATTTCTAATTTACAACCGACGTACCAGACGAATCATTGAGACCATTCATGTAGATTTTGATGAGCTGACTGCAATGGCGTCTGCATACAACACTTCAGGCCCCGTTCCTCAAAGAAAAGAAAAGTGTACGCTTGAGTGTGCTTTATCTTCAAAAGAAGATAAATCTTCTTGTTTTCGACCCTTCTCATCAACATTTTTTTCTTATTTTCCCATGCTCGTTCAGTCATTAAGTGGATCAACGTACGTTAGCTTGTATTCTAATTCACTAGATCAAAAATGGCAATCACATATGTAATTTTTGAAGGGGAGAATAGTGAATCGAATGTGATCAACACGGTTTAACTTGGTCTTTCAATGTGTTTGAAATGGTCATATGGCTTCTGAACATAGCAGTTCAGGACCCGCGCTTCATGAAATAACTCCTGCAACAATCAGTTCAGGACTCGTACCAAACCCTCCTCCTTCAACATCGTTTATACCACCATCAATAATATATTGGAATATTTTGTTTCAACCGTTGTTTGATGAATTACTCACTCCTCCACCTTGTGTTGATGACCCAACACCTAAAGTCGTTGCTCCAATTCATGAAGTAGTTGCTCCAGTTCCCGCTGTATCAACTGGTTCACCTTCTTCAACAAATGTTGACCAAGATGCACCATCACCAAGTCATT
>BQNB010195572.1:0-11358 GCA_026074375.1 Tanacetum coccineum | reverse complement strand
AAACACTAGAATCAACCCCAAATATTTATGACTTCATGTTTTCTTGATCAAAATTCAAAAATTATGAGTGTGTGTGTGTTGTAGGTGGCGGACAAACTATACACACACAAGAGAAGTGTGTGTTTTTATTTTTTGTAAATGGAATGGATTATGATGAAAATAATTCTAGTGGAAGCATATATTTGTACATCTCTTAGACAAAGGAGCTAAAATTTAGCCTCCTTGTCTCCCTTTCTAACCATAACTGGCCATGGGATCCAAGGGAGTCCCGGGCCTTTCTTTTCGTGTCGAAATCACTTAAAAGCTCGTAAAACTCAACCGTAAAATTTACCCCAAAGTTAATTAGCATTTTTATTTACTTTAAAAATACTTTTCCATTAACTTGGAGTATTCACTTGCCATATTTACACTTTAAACCCTTCAAAATTCAATTTGGACATTAACGGCGTGTCAAACTCGTTTTTTGGCATTTCTCAAAATTCACGGGTCAAACCACCTGAAATACACATAATACAATAATACCTTTCAAAAAGGATTATTAATCACAATAAACCTCAAATCATCACATATCTCATAAAATCACCACTGTTAACATGGTACAAAATCTAAATAAACTGACAAAAGTCAAATAGTCAAAGGACTATTAATGAAATATTCAGAACACAAAAAGGGCAAAGGTTACAGCAATACAACGGTATTTTATTGTAGTTGAAGCCATAATCCTTAAGTTGTGTCCTCATCCACATTACTTGAGCACAACTTGCAGATAACGCCACGTACTCAGCCTTTGCTGATGACATTGCAATATAGTCCTGCTTCTTTGACATCCAGCTGACTAACTTATCCCCTAAGAACTGTATTCCTCCAGAAGTGCTTTTGTGAGTATCAATGCATCCAACATGGTCGGACTCTAAAAAAGTTGTTAGTTTAAAGCCAGAATCCTTCGGATACCAGAGTCCCATGTTAATGGTGCCCCTTAAGTATCGAAAGATCCTTTTAACCTCTTTGAGGTGTTTTTCAGTTGGTCTTGCTTGATATCTTGCACAATAACATACTGCTTGCACTATGTCTGGTCTACTAGATGTTAGATACATGAGTGACCCAATTTTACTACGGTAGTCAGTTTGGTCTACGAGTGTACCACTCAAGTCTGCATCTAATTTAGGTTTTGTAGCCATTGGTGTGCCAATGCTTTGTCCTTTTTCCATACCATGTTTTTTAAGTATCTTTAAAGCGTACTTGGCCTTATTGATAAAGATACCACATGGAGATTGGTGGATCTAAAGTCCTAAAAAGAATTTCATTTCCCCTATTAAGGACATCTCAAATCTACCGTGCATTAATTTTTCAAATCGTTTAGAAAATTTAGGTTTTGTAGACCCAAAAATAATGTCATCAACGTAAACTTGCACAAGTAGAGTGTTATCCCCGTATCTTATCGTGAATAAAGTCGGGTTAATGGTACCTTTATTAAAACCTTTGGATATTATGAAATTTGAAAGTTCATCATACCCGGCTCTTGGAGCTTGTTTCAATCCATATAGAGATTTCTTTAAGCGGTAAACCTTCTCTGGATGATCAGGATCAACGAACCCATCTGGTTGTGCAACATAAACCTCCTCCTTTAGTGGACCATTAAGAAATGTCGTTTTCACGTCCATCTAATAAATTGGAAAAGACTTGTGTGTAGCATGTGCGACAAAAATCCGAACAGCTTCCAAGCGAGCAACTAGAGCAAATGATTCCTCGAAATCAATACCCTCTTCCTGAGCATAACCCTTAGCTATAAGTCGTGCCTTGTTGCGAATTACAGTTTGGTCGTCATCCTTTTTGTTCTTCCATAACCACTTTAGCTTGATTATGTTCTTGCCAAAGGGTTTGTTAACGAGTTCTCAGACTTGGAGTCTGTCAAACTAATGAAGCTCTTCCTGCATTTCTTCTATCCATGTAGAATCAGCCATTGCTTCCTTAATGTTTTTTGGTTCAGCAGTACTCACGGTGAGTGCGAACATACACATTTCAGGAGTGGTTGCAAGTTGTCGTCTTGTTTGCAATGGCTTGGATGGATTTCCATGAACTTGAGTTAATGGGTGATCTTTTGTCCATCGGTATTCGGAATCTTATGGTTGATTGAAGGTATGCATATTTGAATTATCAACGTTGCGTGAGGAAGACTCAGCAAGTTCTTGTACCGGTGTACAGAATGGGTTGACAAATTCATATGGTTCAAAATGTGCATCTTCTTCTTGATTATCGTTGTTTTCCTCAGCATGAACAGTTGTAGTTGGAGTTGTTGAATCTGTTGTAGAGAGAATAGTCATTGTAGGTGGTGTGTCTTGTTGTATAGAATTATCCGTGGGAGAAGAAGACTTGTTGACACTAGAAGTACCCGTATTGAAAATTTCATCGTACAAAGGACCGAATAGAAGATCCAACTCTTGTTGTGACAGAACTATTGTATATGCTGAAGGAGAAACATTTTGTAGTTAGGGGACGGGGCCAGAGTTATCATAATCTGACACCTTTTGTCATTGGGGAACGAGGCCTGAAGTGTCATTAGCAACAGATGTCTCAGACATCTCTTTGATTTCATCAAATCTGAGATGTATGGATTCAACTATTAATCTTGTTCTCTTGTTGTAAACACAATATCCCTTAGACTGAGTGGAGTATCCCACCAGAATGCATGGATCCCCTTTTTCTTTCATCTTATCAAGATTTTCACCATCTCTGGTTAGGTAACAAGTGCATCCAAAGATGTGAAGGTGTTTAATTGAAGGTTTCCTGTCATTGATGATGTGATATGCCGTTTTTCATGTGTTAGGATTATGATAGATCTGTTTTGAGTATAGCATGCGGTTGCAATTGCTTCAGCCCAAAAGAACAAAGGAAGTTTATATGCTTAAAGCATCGTTCGAGCAGCCTCAACTAGAGTGTGGTTTGGTCTTTCGACAACGCCGTTCTGTTCAGGTGTTCTAGGAGTAGAAGTTTGATGCTTAATTCCTTCTTCTTTAAAGAATGCATTGAGTATCTTGTTTAAGAACTCGGTGCCTCTGTCAGTTCAAATAGAGATTACCGGGGCTTGAAGATTTCTTTGGATCATCGTGAGAAAATCTTTTAAAACTTCTGGTGTTTCATCATTGGAACGTAGAAAGATTGTCCAAGTATATCTGGAGTAGTCGTCTACAATTACCAGAATATATTTCTTCCCATTTATGCTAGCAACCCGCATTGGACCACATAAGTCTATATGAATCAAATTTAACCATCCTTTTGAACTTGGAACAGTCTTTGTCTTGAATGAACTTCTTTTTGCTTTACTCACTTCACAAGAGGAACATAGTTGATCCTTGACGTACTTCAATTTCAGTAAACCAATCATGACATCCTTCTTTGAAAGCAAGTTGGTGTAGTCGAAGTTGAGATGAGAAAGTCTTCGATGCCATAACCATGCTTGAGTTGGTGAGGCTTTTTCCATGAGGCAGATTGGAGTTGATGAAGTCATTTCTTGAAGAGAAATTGTATAGAGATCAGATCCACGATCACCTATGAGTAAATCGTTTCCCTGAAGATCTCTAACGAAACAAATAGATTTCCAGAAAGCAACCTCCAAATCCGTATCACAAAATTGACCAACTGATCCCAATCTTTTTGTATAAATATAAATATAAATACGTAAGGATAAAAATCAATGATAAGTATTCCTAAAGGCTTTTAAAAGATTCGCTTTTATCCAAAGCACAATCCCTCAAAACCTACCCGAAGTCGTAATCCCGTCGAGGTGCAAATTGAAAATCGAAGACGTTTGTGATCGCGTGAATTGAATGGATTAAGGATTTTTGGATTTGGTTTTTCTAATTCTATGATTAAAATGCAAAAACGATTAAAGAAAAACTAAAAATGAAAGCTAAAAGTGATTAAAATCTAAAAACGAGAACCGGGACTTAAACCAGTTCTTTAAAAACTAAATTTTTACAAAAATAACCCTACGAGTGCAAAATTAATTTTCCTAAGTGAAATATGATAAAAGAAAATTTTCTAAATAAATTATCTTTTTTTGACTTTTTAATAATTTTTTATGAATTAAAAACATATTTTAAAAGAAAATTTGATTAAAAATAGTAAACTTAAATGGAAAATTCTAAAAAAATAAGGAAAAGTAGCTTGAAGGATGTTGGTTCTATGAAAAATAAAAGGGGAAAAAGACAGCTTATAAATAAGCTGTTAATAAGCCAGAAATGCTTATAAGGCAACAAGGCTAAAATAAGTATAAAAGATTATTGGTGTGATAGGCTAACAGAAAAGACCCAAGGGCGCTGTGTGTAGTAGAGAGTGGTGTTGAGGTGCTTGTGTGTGAAGGGGGAGGTCTGGGGTTCGAGCCTGGGCCTCTCCTTTTTAGTAATTTTTTTTTAAACTTATAGAACATGCAAAAATAAGCAATATTAAAAAAATGACTTTTTGTAAAATATGAAAATAAGCTAGAAAATTAAGCCAAGAAAACTAACAGATTTAGCTATTTATACACTAAGTTCTATATTCTAAACTGATGGGCTATTTTTAGGCAAATAAGCTAATGAAATTAAAAGACAAGCCAAAACAAATATTACCCTACACCTATTAAGCTACTACAAACAAGAAAAAGCCAAGTAAAACAGGCAGATTAGCATAAAAGAACAGACAGAAAAGCCAGAATAAACAATTAAGAAGAGAACACTAAACTGCATACACAATAGCCTTAAGGGCACTTTTTTTTGCTTAAAAATAAGCCCCTTAGAGTGGTCCTTTAGCTTAACAGCTTACTAGGGCTTAAAGGGTAGCTTAGGGACTATCTAAAACAGCTAAAAACTTATATGGGCTTAAACTCAAGCTTAGGGACTATCTAAAAAGGCAAATAGAAAATAATTTGAAAAGCAAATAAGCTGAGAAAAAGGGGTAGTAAAAGAGGTTGTTCCCAATCAGCATATGCTGATTGTGTTTTTTCTATCAAAACCAAGTTAAAACATATTTAGTTTGGCCTAAAATGAGCTTTTGCTCAAAATTTTGGGCTCTAAAACTAATTTTAACAATCTGATAAATGGACTTGAAAAGGGGGCTTTTGAATTTGAAATATACTTGACACAAATTGACAGATTTTTAAAAACACAAAACAAGACTAGAAGGACATTTAATCTACTGCATTAGACACTAACAAGGACACAAAAATGAGACTCAAAAGCTGGTAAAAACAAGCTTATCAAATGAGCTTCTTGAAACTGTTTTGAAACCTCAGTGTAAAAGACCTCTTTGGAAAGACTTAAAAATAAACTTAAATACTTGAAAACTTAAAAAAACAGATTGAAAACATGTTAAAAAGGCTGGCCAAAGTTGGTAAAAAGACCCAAATGGTTTTTAAAACTTGTTTGACCCACTAACCCAAACACCCCCTTAACTTTTAAAACTGAATTTTAAAGCTGATTTTAAAGGTTTTAAGCTTAAGTTTTTGAAAAACAGAATATCAACAAACAATGTTAAGCATGAATAAGCAAAGTCCAAACAAAAATTAGCACCTAAATAAGCAAAATAAGAATAATCAGTTAAGAGCATATAATGACAGTTTTGCATAAAAACTTAAACCAAGGATATTAAAGCAATAACAAAGCATAAATAAGCATAAAGGACATAAATAAGCACAAAATAAGCTAAGCTACAGTAATAAGCAAAAATTTGGAAAAGTGAACTTACAAAGGTCCTTAGCTTATGGTGATGAAATAAGCTTTCAAAAAGCTTAATGACAAACCTATATGTTTCCTATAAGCTCTAAACTAAAGGCCATCCTTAATACACCTTGCTCCTTGCTTTCTCTTTGTGAATTTTTCTTTTTGGATTTTTGAACTTTTTTGACAGAAAAGTAAAACAAGCTTTTATCAATATATTAAAAATGGAGTATTAAAAGAGGTACAAATTTAGGTTTACAAGCTTTTGCCTTCTAAACATAAAAATTCGACAAAGAAAACAATAAGCTATCTAGTCCTATTTATACTAAAACTTGAGCTTCACTTGTGCTTTCTCTGAGAGTGCATCAAGCAGTGTGTTTCTTGTGTGAGTATAAGCCTTAAAAGCAATCAAAGCCCTTCATTTTTTTCTTTGTCCCCAAGTTTATTATCACAGCCGTTGATGAAGTTGTAGCCAATGGTGTTGTTTAAGATTGCCAACATGGCAATTGGAGTTTTGTGAGGTGGGGTTTAGGATGGTGAAGTTTTTGGAGTGAAGGGAACAATGAACGAGGGTGAAAGGGATAGGGATGGTGGCACAGTGTCAATGGCGGGAAAGGGTGTTTGTTAAACTGGTGCAGGGCATAAGTTTGGTGGTTAGGCAGGTTAGGTCCCTCAATGTTGTATGTTGTTTTACAATGTAAGTCCCTTGTGGTGGCTAACAGTTTAGGGGTTTGACAACATTAGTCCTCCAATGTGATATAGGTTATTGCATGTAAAGTCCTTGTGACTAACAATCGTTAATGGTGAAGGGTTATAAAGGCTAACGTTGGTTAAGTGTATATGGGCCATTTGGTTACTGTTTGGGCCGGTTGGTGTTTAAAAGGGTTTTGGGCTATTAATATGAAATGGGCCATATAAGTCTTCACATAACACCTTAATGGGCTGACCCGGCCCATTAGATGGGTACGGGTGGCCCATTAAGTGTTTCTTCGATATCGGCTCCGGTTTTGACCTTTGACTTTTGTTGACTTTTTGGCTTCGATTTGACTTTGGCTTTTCCACGCTTTACCATTCCGTGCTCGATTTTGTCCGTTTTTGCTTGATTTTTCGTCCTTTTCTCGGATATCCGTTTCCTGCACAATATAAATGAAAACATACAAATACAAAGTATTTTTGGTACGTTTTGGTCATTTAAGACCGGTTTTAAAGGTCAAAGGTATGTGTAATTAAGCACATACCACCAACCGAGAAGAGATTGTGATTGAGACCTTCGACGTAATAAACCCTGTTGATCATGATATTTCCTTGAACCAAATCTCCATAACCAAGGATTGGAGCAAATTGATCATTGCCAAAACGAACGTTACCCAGATATTTTTCGATAAAATTGCACAGCAGCGTTAGATTGGCCGTCATGTGCTTTGTGCATCCAGAGTCAACAATGAATAGGATGAGTTGTACAATCTGTAAGAGAATTAGAGGACGATGGAATACATGACAAATTGGATCCTATAATATTTGTGAGTTTCAAGACATTAGTTATCCTAGATGCATTATCTATGGCAAAACTAATTCTCTTTTGCACATTTTCATTCCTAACTTTAGGCACCCATTTCATTTTTGTCTTAGGAACCCATTTATATCCTGAAGGGCATTGTTGTTCTATCCACCATTTCCACGCCTTACTAGTTTTCTCATAAAGCATCCTATAGTAACTCTTGGAATTCTAGACAGTGGATTCTGATGCAACTGTTTTCTTACGGTGTGTTGCAACAGATTTGTTCGCTTGAATTTTGGGTTTTCTAGTACTAATAGGCACTATGTTAGGCTTCTTAGTTCTAGCATTCACATCATTTAAGAATTTATAAACACAAGCATCATGATTCGAATTAAACACACATTTTCCACAAGTAGCACAAACAACATTAACATTCGAAGTTATGGATTTTAAACTGTCATTACACGCAGTTACAGACTTTGTTTTATTAGAAATACTAGAAATCCTATGGTGGTCTTCTACTTCAGTCTTCTTAAACTTCACTTGACTAGTGTTTGGCACGGCCTTATCTTTTAATTGAGTGCTCCTAGGCGTTGGTCTGCTGACACTAGTTCTGTGAGTTACTCATGTATATGTAGACATGCGAGGATTAGTATTCCTATAAGTATGAGGCAACTGTGGTGCTCTAGTTTGTGTTGTCCTAGTATCAATTCGATACATGCCTGGTTTAATCACATTCATGTTTTTTACAGCTTGCCTTGCTGTTTGAGGCAAATTCTGTGTAGTGACTGGTTTTGATAAACCATCTGACACATTAGTTTTTGGAACCGATCCCCCTCGTCTAATAACCTCAAAAAGTAAGAATCTCGATCCCCCTTGTCTAATAACCTCGAAAAGTAGCTAAGTGTTCGTCAAGGGGAAATAGAGAATCAATAGTGTTGAAAAGCCCCGTTTTGACCATTTTTTAAATGTACACTTATTCCTATACATATTTTTGTTCTTTTCGGTTTTCTCATTTTTTTGTACTTTTCATATTAAGCAACTAACTCGAACGTTTGACTTTCGTTATTTTTATAACTTTTAGGGATCATAGAACAATATGCATTTTAATCATAAAATGCCCCAAAAAAGGATAAATTCATCGTCCCCGATTTTTCACTTATTCCAAACCAAGCTTAAAACGAAATCACCGCTAAATATGAGTTAAGATGCTAACACTACTCATATTTGCAACTTGTGAACTTTTCGCTCCCGACAATTATTATATATTAGGTGAATGTGCCATTTTGAATTTCAACTATGGATCAACGTTTTGCAAAATTCTATGCTTCACGTTCCACCCGAGAATAATGAGTTTAAAGGCGAGATCATCCCATGTAGCGACTTTCGTCTCGACACATCCCAACCTTGCGGCTAAGTGACCAGGCTTTTGACACCCCACAGAGACTAGTATCGGGACTCACGGACCTTCAGTTTCAAAGACTCTTAGGTTTCCCGTATATACATAGCTTATTTAGAAAAACTTAAAATAAAATAGTCTTAGTTCAAAAGCATATTTAAATTTAAGAAAAAGAGATTTTCCCTATATTTATTAATTCACGTTTACTACACTTAATACAATTATTCATTCTTAAGGAAATCCTCGACCTTTTAGAAGGCTGCAACATCGGTTGTGAGCCGGCAAGATGCAACAAACTTTTATCAGCCCATAGTTTATAATTATTACTCTTTTTTTACATATAATTACCATGATATAGAGAAAATTTCGTTTTAGAAAATTTAAGTATAAATTTGAACTAAAATTATTGATATCGACTATACTTTAAAAATTGTTGATTTAAGTTTAATTTTTAAAAATAGCACGTATTATTAGTCCGGTTAGAAGCTTATGGGAGAAAAAGCCACAAATTACACACATGAGCTCTTAAGATTTCCAAATAATCCTTGTTTAGCATCCAACTCATACTTAACTCTATCATTTTTCGTTCTTCGCAATCCGCGAACGCTTAGTCTAAAAGTTAAGGAACAAGCTAGAGCTCAACACGCTCGATCGAGTCAAAATTTACTCTTATTCTACCCAGCAGGAAAGTCAAAATTGTGACAAAACACTTATTTTATTTTTGAAAATTTTTAAATTTTTTTCATTTTTTTGAAATTTTGGTGGTAAAAACGGGATTACGTGAAAACAAACAACGACTGCAGGCACAATCAATTCGAAGATCCCCCCATACTAGAATTAAACATTGTCCTCAATGTTTTAAGAAGGGTCTCTACGTAAATCCTAAGCCGTTTATTAAGTATGCTTAAAGATAAACGTTAGTCGATAAGATTTGGATATCGGATTCCCAAATGAAGCTGAGGATGTGAAGCTTTTGTGAACGAAGGACAAAACCGCGAGCATGAGAGGCTTCAAAAATCCGGGCAATCCTGGACATACAAAACAAAACACAAAACACAGAAAATGGAAGAGGCGAGCCTCACACAACAACAAAAAACACTTATTCATTACTACATAACTACCATACTACTACGATAATACTAGGATAAACATGGGTTGCCACCCACGAAGCGCTTGTTTTAAGGGGGATAGAAATGGAGACACGGAACATCCAAAACTCGGATGTCCACTTGGTAAGAGCAAGGAAAAATCTCCATCGGGCTTTCAAGAATTTTGGTGACTTTGAAAGCTTTAGGGCCCCGATGAGATAGTTCCGGGAGAATAGAGGTATGAACTCTTTTAGAAGTGAGAATCCCAGGGTTGAAAACTTTTTCCTCATTTTTGGATGAAAACAAGAGTAAAATTCCAAGCCCAGAAACTTCTTTGTGGAAAGGAAGTTCATAAAGAGGAGGATTAAAATCCTCAAGAATTAAAGAAGCATTAGTGGCCTTCTTTACATTCTTTTCCATAGTTGCACAATTGGTAACTTCAAAGAGGTTTTCATGAATGAGTATACGCGGATTAAATACCTTGTCCTCGTTGTTGGTCGAAGGCAAGGCATCAACCTCGAAAAAATCCTCATAGAAAACCGAGTCACGTTTGGGAAAAGGAAGGGAATCACTTGATCTAGGGGGATCAAGTTCATCAATTAAGATTTTAGACTCTTTGATTTTCGCTTCCATGAAGTCAAATTGATCATCATAAGTATCATCATTAACGGTTTCAAGATCAAAAAGATTATCATCATAATCATCTCATAATGGTGGGGATGAGTAATCAAGAGCACGTTCATTGGTGAACATCTCAGAAATAGTATCAACAAGATTGTCATCAAGAGAATTTTCATCAACCGAATCTTTAAGAATAGAATCCATTTCCTTGATAGGATCATGGTTAAGCAAATACTCTAATTCTCGAAGATCGGATTCGGCATCAAAGGGAAGATCATCATTTTCGGGTGGAAATGTGATATGAGAGAGTTCATCGTCGAACTCCTTAAGAAAATAGTCGCTAATCTCAAAAATATGGAGACTAGGTGAAGAAGAAGTGGTACTGCCACTTAAGGAATTATGAAAAGGAGGGAGAAGAGATGAAGGATTACTATTTCCTGATGGAAATGAATCACTTGTGAGATAAGCTTCAAATTCTTCCCAAATTAACTCACTTTCTTTGAGGGAGATAAGTGTGGGGGAAGAAGAAGAAGACTTGGTCTTGGGTTCCGAAATCGGAGTGGGATTGCCACTTGATAGGTTGATAACTTCCGGTGAAGTTAAGTCGGTATGAGAAGTGAGAGAAGAAGTGGGATTGCCACCTTGATGATTTGTTGCGAACAAATATTCACGATATTCCTCATGTGAAACATTGTAGACATCAATCATGTTGATTGATTCTTGATGAGGTTCGTTTGAAAAGCTTGAAGTGTCATTTCTCATGTTCAAGATTAATCGTTCATTTCCATCACGGAGAATCATTTCTTCTCCATGAACGTCAATCAAAGCACGAGCGGTCCGTAAGAATGGTCTTCCCAAAATGAGGGGGACTCACGGATTGCTTTCATATTCAACAATGACAAAATCAGCGGGGAATGTGAACTTTCCAACCGGAACAAAGACATCTCTTGCAATTCCTTTCGGAGTGCAAATATCACAGTTAGCAAGTTCAAGAGTCATTTGGGTGGAAATAAGCTCGGGTAATCCTAACTTTTTCCACACCGAGAGTGGCATCAAGTT